>OVBE01003649.1:0-26188 GCA_900406425.1 Iberis pinnata
AGCATTCTGATCTTAGGCAGGGCACCTCTATAGAGTGTGCTGAGTAAGGAAGCCTTGTTGAAGCCGTGATGGGGGCATTGCATTGTGTATTTTTTTAAACGCTCCCAGGCTTCAGAAAAGGTTTCGGCGTTCTTCTGTGCAAACCCTGAAATTTCATTTCTTAAGCGTGTTGTTCTTGAAGTTGAGAAGAACTTCGCAAGGAATGCCTTCTTGCAGGCATCCCATGTTGTGATGGAGTTCCTGGGAGTGACTTCTCCCACTGATTTGCCTTCTCCCCAAAGAGAATGGGAAGAGGCGTAGCTTGAATGCGTCTTCATTCACACCGTTGATCTTTGTGAGATTGCAGAACCTGTCAAACTCATCTAGGTGATCAAGTGGGTCAAAGGTAGCCCATTAAACATGTTGCTCTGGACCATAGCAATGAGACTATGTTTGATCTCGAATTTGTTGTTCTAGACTGCAGGTAGATTGATTCCATGTCTGACGATCTGGGAAAAACAAATGAAGAACAACAAGAACATACACCCAGAAATGAAGAACAACAATGAAACAGTAAACTAAAACAGGAGATTAAAGCTTAAAACATAAATCAACATGCACTAGATATGTAGCAAAGTAAAGCTAAGAAAGAAAGCTAAAGAAAAACAGAAGATTAACTAAGAACTTGAAAGAAATCTGGTTTTTACACCAAGAACATGAACAACAACTTAAGAAAATGAAACTTAAGATAAGAACCTAAAAAGGAAAGAAAAACTAAAGCTTTGATCCACCAGCAACGGCGTCAAATTGATAGTAGGATTTTGAGGTCCTATTGGGTATCAATCACCCATTCTTGTAGTATAGATGGGTTTGTCAATCCATAATGGAAATGTACTAAGCAATGTGGATGTAATGGATGGTTTAAAGTCAAGCTAAGTTTTAAAAGGATTTTTTGCTAAAAGGTCCTAAGTGCAATGAACATATAAAGCATAAAGACAGAAAGAAGCATAAAAGACAGAGTAAAGGCAAAGAAGGTGAACGGTACAAACAATGTAAAGCAGTTCCTGAGGACATAGGGTAATTGACTAAGGATCTATCTTGGGTTACCTAAGCATCTAACATACCTCATACTGTGAGCTAACCCCTAGACAATAGCTACATATACAATCAATTCCAATTCCTTGGCAACCAATCTCAAGCAAAGTAATCACAGACTCAACTGCCGTCATAGACGGTGACTACCTTGCAGGAATTAACAACTACTACTCTAGTCAATAAGCTTCCCAACATCTAATGCCTTAAAAGGGGAATACGAATCTCTTAAGTCACGTATGTCCGGACACCTTCAATTGACTCACCTTCTGGTGTTGAAGGGCCTAACGGCGGGTCTTCGAATCCCTGTCTGGGTAGAAGTACAATCAGCATTACGAACAAGTGAAACATAAGGGATCTAAGATCAAACAACTTAGGCACTAAGGTAAACCCAAAACATCAACTTTAATCTACCTCCATCCTCAGGAACTTGGATGACTACTCACTACTCATGGAAGTAGAAGCAGATGAAACAGAAAACATAACTTCAAAGGTAAACATGCAGATCTGGGAAAAACAGATGAAGAACAACAAGAACATAAACCCAGGAATGAAGAATAGCAATGAAACACTAAAATAAAACAGGAGATTAAAGCCTAAAACGTAAATCAACATGCACTAGATATGCAGCAAAGTAAAGCTAAGCAAGAAAGCTAAAGAAAAACAGAAGATTGACTAAGAACTTGAAAGAAATCTGGTTTTTACACCAAGAACATGAAGAACAACTTAAGAAAATGAAACCTAAGAAAAAAACCTAAAAAGGAAAGAAAAACTAAAGCTTTTTCAAATGGGGGCAAATTAGGGCTTTTATAGTGTTCACAGAAAAGCCCTAATTCGCACTAAAGACAAAATGCTAATCATTGTTTTGGATCTTGGGCCTTGATTCAGGTGGTATCCAGATTTGAGTTGGTCGGGTCGGAGCGTGTTCAACTTTGAGTTGGTAAGTGCGTGATCGATCAGAGCTGAAGACGCTTGCATGAGATCGATCCAGCTGAGATGCGTACAAGGTGTGTTTGAGGTCTGGATCGATCTCAGGTATTAAGTACTGAGATCGATACAGACATAGGTGAGATCGATCTCATCTTGCTTCCTTCTTAGTCTTGCTTCACTTCCATGCACTTCCTTGCTTCGTCTGAAACTTCACCAATTTCGTTGAATGAGAGAGAGGGAGATCGATCCAAGTAAAGGTGGAGATCGATCTGAAGTGGCTATGGGATCGATCTTGAGTGTTGCTGAGATCGAGTTGGATTGTTGCTGTTGGGATCGATCATGCCTTGATGCAGAAGTGCTTGATATCGATCCGGGCATGTGCTGAGATCCATCATGCCTTGGTTCTAAGGTAGATCCAGTCTATTCCATGTTGAGTGCTGCTCCATTCAATGTTAAGTGCTGCTTTTCTGAAATCTCACAAATCCTTCTCGAAAACTCCTGAAAGTCCTGGAAAATCTCCAAAATACGTGCATATGCAAATTCTAATGAAAAAGTCCTAAAAATCATAAACTTAGTAAAATCAACTATAAAGATGATGTATGCACGCTTTAAGACCTCAGAATTGATGCTAATTGATATTTAAAATCCATGAAAATTCAGTCATCAGAAGACCATGTCTTCGACCCTTCCGTTCATGCCATAGATGGTACATAGGCATTTGGAAGCAAAGCTTAAGAAGAATGGTATCTATGCAAGGAGGTGTGCGGTTTCGGAGGGCTGGAAAGTGTGGTGGACCAACACGGATATAGGTGTGGACCTAAGAGTGAGGAAGTGATAGTTGCCCAAATAGTGAAGGAGTAAGGGCAAGTGAAGAATAAGTGATCCCTCGTCTCATCTAGTTCTCCATGTAGCATACATGGTTGGACTTGACCCCGAGCTCTCATGCGTACATCTATCGATAACTTGTCAATAACAACAAGCCAAGAAATGAAAGCAAACCGAGGAATAGCTTGGGGAAACCAAAATAATTCACACCAATTTAGTTTTGGAGAGGGAGAATGTATCTGTTGCCATGTGACGAAAGAAGAGAAGTTGGGCTTATAGTTATCAGAGGCGTGCTTCCAGTGAATATTTTCCTCGATAGAAGTGGAGGGAACCGAAAGAGATGCAATTTGGTTAGTATAGAGAAAAATGTCTTGTAGTCGAAGCCTACAAAATGACCATGTGATTAGGTCTGCAGCGTCAGCTCAAGAGGAGTCTCGCATGATGCTAAGTTCTATAGGGCCAAAATCGCCTATGAACTGAAGTAGAGGGCCTAAGGGAGTCTAGTTATCAAACCAAAAGAAGGTTTTGTGTCCATTGCCCATCTCAGTCTTTAGGATAGCGGACACTAGGGTCGAAGCTTCATTAGTGTCCTCGATATCCATGACCCTTTTGTTCCATATTTAACGTCCCAGAATGTGGAGTGTCTTAAAAAGAAATGTCGAGTCCATGCGACCCAAAAAGATGTGTTATTGGTTAAGAGACACCAAATCAGAGTGAAGGAGATGACTATTTCCATGTCTTCTAACCGATGAATACCCAATCCCCCTTCATCACGCGGCATGCATACATCTTGCCACTCTATCTTCGCATTATGTGATATTGAAGGAGAGCCAAGCCACATGAAGTTGCTACATAGGCTGGTGATTATTTTAAAGCAACACTGCGTGAGTCTAAACATGGCATGCCAAAAATTGATTGTGCTAACAATGACCGAGTTTATGAGAGAACCTTGGATGCCCAAGAGGTTATGTGGTTGAGAATGCGATCAATGAGAGGCTCATAGTCATTGTGAGTAATGAATTTTGTCGTCAAAGATAGGCCCAGGTAACAAATGGGTAGTGAATCAATGCATAAGCCCACATCTATGATTGTTGCTAGAGTGAGTGAGGCCAAGGATCTTGAGAAATAGATAGATGATTTGGCTACATTGATGTGAAGGATTGATATTCGACCAAATGAATACATGACTTGTAGAATTCCTGTGACGGAGACTGGGAAGCCATCTGAGAAAACAAGGATATCTTCTGCAAAGTAGAGATGAGTGAGCCCAAGGGGACGGGGGGAGGGGCGTAATGCGGGTGGTAACCAAGTTTGTCTGAAGCTGCAGATGCATTCAAAAGTTTGGACAATATATTGTTATCAAGGACATTGAGATAGGGAAAAAGGAGCACACCCTAACGGATACCCCTTGAGCTTGAAAAGTAACCACCCAATTCTCCGTTGATAGAAACTAAGAAGGTGGCAATTAAGATACATAGATGAATCCATTGCAAAAAGATGTTTCGGAACTCTATTTTCTGCAAAACAAAAATAATAAAATGCCAGTTATTGGTATCAAAAATTTTAGAGATGTCAAATTTAAGGCCACACCTTGGAGTGGTGAACATTTTTTTTCTGTCTTTTTATGATTAGGGAGTTCTGGGCCGAAACCCATATATCTCCCCAGGACAAGATAAAAACCATGTTATATAACTCTATTTTGAAGAGCAGACCCCTCCCACTGTGAATCGAGCTCATGAGGATAATATCTCCAACAACTGCTCGTACACCAACTAGACCAACTCATCGTCGGTTGGTTGACGGTTTATTGTATATTATCTTCTAATAATTTGTTTTTTTTTTTAATTTTGATTAGTGATATAAAAGTCCACATATGTTCATTCTGATTTTATTATTATCCATTTGATATATAATGCATCGTTTTTTATTTTTGAGAAAAATAAATTTTGAATACTTTTTTACTCTTGCACTTACAAAGATAATATAATTATATATATATATATATATATATATATATATATATAACAAATGTTTTTTAATGCTACGATTTTGCTTTTTTTGATGAAGTACTTACGTATTGGATTTATACATATTATTATAAGAGAAAATTATATCACATACCATAAATTATTTTTCTTTTTACCATAGACCACATCGGTCAAAGTTAATAGGATATGCCACATATCACATCAATTACTTTTACTCTCTTGCCCTTCTAATTTTCCTCTGCGATTTTATTAATTAATTTTAAAAAATTTCGAACTCTTTTTCTTTTCTTTCTTTCTCGAGAAGAGGAAACTGACAATACTCAGTTATTTTCCACTTCGAATGACTTCCTCATGAATTTTTTGTTTCTCTCTCTCTCTATCTTTGTTACTGTACATCGTCGATATCTCACTCTTGATCATCCGTCATTATCGTCGGCGTACAAACATTATAATCTTGAAGTGATCGATGTCGGAAGCTTTAAAAAGGAAATCTCCAAGATTCACGAGTGATGTGAATCTGGAACCGCCGTTAGAGCTACAGTCTCCAAACCCAGAAAATTCACATTTAGAGGCGGCGCATACAGTAAAAAAACCTCTAAAACACATAAAGCGGCGATGGCATCTACGCTGGTGGAACCAACTGTGAATGACAAGAAATCAGTCGCACTCGATAAATGCCTTGACGGGAAGAACACAGAATCGGCAACGTTCGCTAAACCTCTGGCGGAGCCAACAGGTGATACAGTTCCAGTTGTGAAAACCACATCAGTCCAGTTGATTCCAGTTCAAAATCGTCCACTGAAGAACCCTATCCATCATAAATTGGCGTTGAAACCGGCGGAGACATCCAAAACAGATGTCCACCATGCACTTAGGCCTAAACATGTAATAGGAAAATCAAAGGTCTCGTCTACTCCCACATCAGGCTCAAATCCAGATCTGATGGAAAAATCTGGTCGAAGATCTAGTGGACCAGAAAACGCCGCAACCGAAATTTTCCACAACAAACAGCCAAAGTTGTCCACAGGTGGAAAGGCTACTGTCCATAAGGACAAAGAGATAATTGTTGATTCCAATCGCCTACCGCGCAGACTATACGCGACTGACAGATATCCAACGGGTGGCAGGATCAATTGATACTCAAAGCCTGAGTTCCTTCTCGATCTTGTCGACGCGCTTGAATGAACAGAAGCATTGGACCAACTCAAAGCTTCTGTATTTGGGTCTTTACTAAACATTCTGCTCCGGATGGCTTCATTGTCGGGTAAATTGGTTCATCAGATGTTATGCCGTTCTCTGGTAACGTGTAGGAAATATGAGATATGGCTCGTGTTTGCCGGCCATCCTTTCTGTTTATCATTGCGTGAGTTCGGCATTGTAACTGGGCTCAATTGTGGACTATATCCCTCGAAACCGGATTTAGAGAGGCTTCAAAACCCCCAAGACCCGACACAGCCTTACTGGAACAAGCTGCTAGATAATGAGAAGGAATCTGTTTTGATTAAAGACGTTGTTGATATGTTGAAAGATGACAAGAAGTTGTCTACCTTGCGAAGGATGCCAGAGTGGAGAAGAATCCGGCTAGCTCTTCTTGTCATTGTTGAAGGTATTTTTTCTATGCAAAACTAACCCGGTTAGAGCTTCATGCAAGGTTGTGGAGATGTTGAAGGATCTTGAAGCGTTTGAGAAGTATCCTTGGGGTCGGGACTCATTCATTCTCACAATTGAGATGGTCAAAGTGGGTATCCAATGTAAAAACTTAAGAAAACTAAGAAGGAAGCTAAACGGTTCACATACTGCTACTCATGGCTTCACACTTGGGTTGCAACTGTTTTTCTTTGCGGTTATACCTCAACTTCATAAGATTCTACCTAAACCATCAAATGGTGATCATGATTTTACTAATCAATCTATTATGAGCTTGCCGACGTGTAGGACTTTCCACAACGCGAATATAATGCAATTGGAGATTTTGCCAACGGTAATTACTTGTATATTATATTTTTCCAACAGAGCAGAAATTTTAAATTATGTCCATTCTATATGTGGTAGATGTCATCTGGTTCTGAGACAGACATGTTTTCATGTACATCACATTATAATATCTCCATTAACATAATTACTTCATAGACATATCTAAACCCGTTCAATTTCTCCATGTCCATATAGATGTTTGTGCCACCTCTACTAATGGACGAGGGCCGCGCATACACGGAGGTCAATGACTACTGGATGGACGAGCTAGAGGATGCATCGGCTGACTACATGGAAAGTCTTATTGCAGAAGGTGTTAGCTTCGAAAGGAACATGTGGCTTGGCGGGTCAACTGATTTTGACCCTATTGTGGTGGTTGAAAAGAAAGAGGAAAAACCAAAAACTACAAAGCTGGTGAAGAAGTCACAGGGGCAGGACAAAGCAGAGTCATCTAAGGCAGATCATGAAGCTTTGCGACCCGAAGATGTTTACAAGTACGTTGAGGAAATGGTGTCAGCCAAGTCAGACAATATGATTACTCAATTACGGGAGGAGATTTTGGCCCAGCAGGCGGAAAACATAGCTGCCCACATTGAGAGAGACAAGTTGAGGATGAAGAATGAGATAATGGATGAGTTAATTAGCGAAATGCGGAAGGGTGGTCAGCTCACAAGCGAAGAAAATGTGGAGAGGACAAACAATGCAGATTTTCCTTAAGCAAGCATTTCACATTTCATGAGAAGACTACACCCCCAAGGGTAAGGGATGAAGGTGGACCATATATTGAGGACAAGACTGATTTTGGCGATTACCCCGTGGTTGAGAACGTTATCAAAGATCTATTGGACAATGTAAACACTATATTTATAATTTCTTGTTTGATTAGTTTTATGATGTTGATGATGGAAGACCACATCTTATATATGTTAGGCAATAATCATGTCTAAGAAAAATCCGATTGAAGTGGACCAGACTAAGATCATGTCCACAAGGAAGAAATTGATTATGGCAAGCGAAGAGTATGTGGACCACGGTGAATCATTGAGACTATCAGTGGACACGGTTTGCGATATACACACCCCTAATTGTGTTGTACCCTCACACAACCAACCACTATTCTTGTATCTTTTTCATATAGCATAAATCGTCCAACGCGTGTAAGAGTTTAAATTTTGCAGAAGATCGGCGTCCAAAGGACAGTACCACATAAAAAAATATAGATGTATTGGAGAAGGTACTCAACAAAACGATATGATTTGAAATCATTCAGTAGGTCAACCCATTTCAATAAAAACTCATCTGATAGTGTTTGTACATTTACAGGTTATGACAAGGGAGGAAATGCCACATGACAGTCTCGAACGTGACGTTGTCATCGATGTTCGGCTCCCAAATATTTCCCCACCTGTATTTACTTGCCCCAAACTGCGTAGGATTTTAAGCAACGAGGCTCTCTATAAGGATGGTGAAGCTTTATTGCGGAGGCATGGACTATGGGTAATGTTTCGGGATTAATTTGTTGTAATATCTCTTATTGAATTCTCACAAATATTTTGTTTCAGAGTTTTTATTGCAGAACGAACACACACAACACAATCTCATGGACATCGTCTACAATGAAGGTAGAGACGATCAAGTACAGAACACCCAAAGTCCAAATGTCCCTATGGACATAGTGTACAATGATGTCCAGAATGAACCAGTGAAGGGGATGGAGGCAGGAGAAGATAAAGTCACCCCACAAAGTGAAGTAAGTTATTTTTACTTCTCCACTTATTGAAGTAAGTTGTAATTTCTTTTAATTTTTTTTTGTACTATATTTTTTTGCTGAACGGATTATTTTTTAGGTTGAACACATGGCAGATGAGGTGGCGGGGGTTTGTTTGGAACAACCGAAAGCCTCGCATACGCATCTTACAATTGGGGTCGCTGTCTTGGTAATTGTTTTTACTGTCCACAAAGGTTATGCCCCTAAGGTGCATATTTAAGGTTAATAGTCACAGCATAATCGTTTTATGTTAATATGGACAACTACATGACTATTCCCCTGAACCTGAGTCTGATGATGAAATGGAGGACCAAGTCGAAGAGGTAACTGGTCCAGGGATGTCTAATAGCCTAGCGGCCCTTTTAAAAATGCACCAATGGACTAGTTCATTAGGTGTACATATCTTAAATATGTTTTTGTGGACTAGTTGTGACAACTAATTTCAATACGGTCAAGGGATGTCTTATAGTTTAGGCACCCTTTACATATGTATTAGTGGACGCGTTGAATATGTGGACATGTCGTAAATATGTCTTTGTGGACTAGTTTTACTAGTGGATCAATAGATTAGGCGCCCTTTACATATATCTCCGTCCACTAGTAGATGAGATAGACATATCATAAATATGTACTTGTGGGCTAGTTGTTACATTTTAATTCGAAACTAATTGACCATCTTTAACAATGGCCTAGCCTGACTACAATCTGGTTGCTAATCTGAATCATATAATCTTACATGTATATTTAAGGGGGCAACATAAAAAATTATGGAAGTGGAGGGTGTATGTGTCGACGAGAAGAAAAAACCCCATAACAGATTTACTATTGGCGTAACGGTTGACTTGGTAAGGTTGATCTTTACCATTGTTTGCCAACAATTCATTCCATTAAGATGAACGACAACAATATTTTTCACTTTACTTAGGGAGACGACTCTGACTCGGAAAGTGCCGCGAGTGATGAGGAGATGGACGAATCTGATGATGGATCTATTGGTTGTGAGGCATGAGATAAGGTTAGCCAAATCCTTGTGTTTTTATTGTCCTAGCTGACACGTTTAGAATATGACAATATGGACATGATTGAACCAGTGGACATAGTGAATACAAAAATTTAACGTCTCTGGTAAACCATTTATATTGTCGTCCATTTTGGCAATATGACAATATGGACATGATTGAACCAGTGGACATAGTGAATACAAAAATTTAACGTCTCTGGTGGACCATTTATATTGTCGTCCATTTTGGCAATGGACAACTGGTGACATTAATCTGAACACATATTGTTAATCATTTTCTCTGGTAGACAATATCCATATATCTAAGAATCTTTTCATGTCATAACATATGACTTTTAATTTCTTTGGTACATAAGGGACTAACGTTCCCATTTGTTATTAGGATGAGGAATCTCATCAGGAAGTGCGGGAACAAGCTGAGGAGCTACTCGGATGTCCTGTAAAAGAAACTGCATTGTAAATAGTAAGTTCTATTTAATTTTCGACATTTCATTCCCATTTTATAACACTCCCTTAACCTTTTATGACTAATTGTTGTCATAATTCCAAATATTTAGGCTCCACACCAACTATTAGCTGACCCAGTCATCGCCCCAGACAATGAAGGGAGCCTACAAGTTGCGGGTGATGAAGACGCGATAAACCTTATGTTGTCTTCTGCAATTACCCATGTATGAGAATGACCAACTCTCTTGTTATAATTCATTGGTTTACCTTGACAGCAAACGAAATCGGAATCCGTTGCTTCGGATGGTGACACGGGTGAGGACTTGCCGCCCAAGAAGCAGGCTGGAAAAAGGCTGGAAAGGGCCAACAAACGCCTTAGGCAAAACCGGAGAGCCACAACGCCTATGACAGTGGTCCACCACTCGTTTGGAAGTCCCGATGCCAATATCGAGAAGAAATTCATGAAGGAGCTTAAAGCATACAAAGAAAGGTATGTAGTTACAGATATTGGCTATTAGAGTTCCATTAAATAACAAATCTTATTTTTGTTTCTCTTCAGTGAGTACATAATTGATGGATATTCAGTTAGGAAGGAATTTTTCATGGAGATCTACAAACCTAAATGCTGGGTTGATTCAAGCATTAGTTACATAAAATAATTTTTAAATATTTGTTGGAATTTTCACATAAATTTTAAATATTAACTTGTCCTAACTTTTATTCAGCACATAGATGCTCTTTTGAGTCTTTTATGGAGGACACATGGCGATTCGCTGCTTGAAAAAAGAATTGTTATAATGGACACATTCTTCACATGAACGATGTGTATTGATCATACACGTTTCAAGAAGACCCAGAACCAGGAGACATGGACATGGAACAACGCAACACATAATTATGTTAAAGGTATCATCCCCAACCGGTCCAGCAAGCTTGCATGGTACCAGGCCGTTGACATATTGTACACCCCTATGAATTGGGGGAAAAAGCATTGGATTGCGCTGGTCATTCATCTGACAACTGGGAATATACTTATACTGGATCCATTGCACAGCACAACAGGCGAGCGCAAGATGTCTAATATGATGGATTTCTGGTGGACATGTTGGAAGCTGCGACAAAACAACTTGTCCCTGACCACATGCGTAAGCAACCTTTTCCATCAACATTTAGCTATGAACGTGTACGTGAGGTCTCCCAAAACCAATGTTCTAGAGATTGTGGGTTATTCTCCATCAAGTTTATTGAACTTCACAGCCAAGATTTTCCGTTGGGTGGTATAACCAAGAAGATGGCGGACAACATGCGAATGAACTATGCCATTGAAGTGTATGAAGAATTCGTGAAGCCACTGAGGGATTAATTTAAGATGTTTCCTGTTAGTTTATGTATAAACTTATGTTCCAACTTAAAACCTAAACATAATTATGCTAACGTTTTTATTTGGGACGATAATCAAATGCACTAAGTCTATATAGACATAAATAGCACCAACAGTGGCTTCTCGTATATTAGGTCCACCCATAATCTGACTATTGCACCTTACCCATCGTAACACGAGGGGTGATCATGTCCATAACCTGATCCCTCGACGATTGTAAATTTATGTCCATTACCAAACTTATGTCCATCTTCCGGCTATAAATTAAAGTCCCCCACAAATTCTATTTTCCCAATGATGGTTCAATTTGCTATCTTGGCCCACGTCTGCCATCATTTACTCTAATTAGGTAGTTGACAAATCATTGATTCTCCCTGCCACACGAATATTTATTGTGTTTTTGGTAGTTGAGAAAATAAATGTTTGGCATCCAATATATATGAAGCCATAGTTTGCTAGAAACGACCACCATATTACCAATTGCTTTTACTTTCATGGAGTCTTTCACGTTTTTCTCTCTACCCTATGGCCTTCAACTTTCCATTGTCGACTTACTTGGTAAGTTTGATTTCCAACACCTAGATCCACTAATAGGTAGCTGTAAAGATGGGTTACCAATAGCCTTCCATCCACGTGTTTTAAGGACGACATCGTTGCACGCCATTGAAGCATCCCCATACCTTGCTCTAAGCGGATCCAGGTACCACAATTTTATTCCCTGTTGTTCACATGCCCGGAACGTAGCAGCATGTTACTTGGAGTGTTTACGTCTAGCAGCCTTTGAAGGTGATGTCAATAATGCAATTCTCTGAAAATCAACCTTCTCGGGTCTATGTTACTTTATTCCGATGGAAGAGTTAATTATGCAACCGGGAAGATGGTTAGATTTTTATCAGCATCTCCATCATAGGAGGACATCAAACGCCTAGTAGAGAGGGTGATTGACGACTTTTGTATCATGTCTTCAACAAATTTGGAGAAGAAGACGTCCACCGCGAAGCTGCTCATGAAATATATACTAAAAAGTCGTGGTCCTCATTGTCCCCAGTGCCCACAGCGTGGGAAATGCCCGAGATGCTTCTTACAAGCATGTGTTTTCAAGTTATAGAGTAGGTATTATTTTGGCCCGGCCTTTTACCAACATGGACCCGAGATGTAGTCCATTATGTCCATGAAGACCTTTTAACAACGTCAAATCAACGTTGCCATTTCAGTGTATAATTATATCTATGGACCAATTAGTATTTATCCAAAACTATTTCGTCTATTGAATGTTTATGTTTTAGAACAGTCGGTGCTTATATGTCCATTTCGATTATATGTCCCCGACTATTTCTTCTATTGAATGCTTATGTTTTAAAACAATCTGTGGTTATATCTCCATGGTCTAATTACGTATATTATTCCAGTCATGTCAACTTACCAAAGTACGGCCAATTTCACGAAAAAAACCTTCTCGTTAATTATTATCGTCATTCAAAGTTTTTCACACTTTATGTCTATATGGACCGTTTAACAACTTCGAATCAACGGTCGTAGTTAAATGTATAATTCTATGTATGGACCAATTGATATTTTTCCATAAGTCTTTCTCTATCGAATATTTATGTTTCAAAACACTCTGTGGTTATATGTCCACTTGGATTATACAGCCCCTAATGTTTTACAAGGTCTTAAATGGACTTATTAAGTACCTGACATTTCGACCACATCGAGTATATGTCCCCAACTTTTTATATTAGTTGTACCTTCCATTAGGTTTTCAATGGACTAATTTCCTATATTATTCCAGTCATGTCCACTTACTAACGTACAACGAGTTTCACGAAAAGTAAAACCTTCTCGTTAATTATCATCGTGATTCAAAGTATCTTCACACATCAAAGTTACTTTTAACTAACAAAATAGCAACTTTCATTATAGACGAAACATACGTCCACTACAATTTCGTCCATCAGTTGTACTCAAAAGACGGCCCATAATGGTTTACGTTACCCTCTCATTCTACAACGGGGTCTTACAACTCGCCCTATTATGCCCTGGTAGGTTGCATGCAGTGCAGTTCCGGATTGGACGCGTCGGCCCCTACTCATAAACAAGTCCGTTATAAACATATGCTTCATTACTTGTATATTAGTAAATTTATACCAAGCCACTTACATAGTGTTCTCCTTGGGAGGGGATTCTAACTGTCCTTAGCCTTCCTGCCCCCCTCTTCGTTTTGGGTGGGTTTTTATGTTCCTCCATCAAAGATGGTGGGAAATCAACATCAATCTCTCTCGCAGGTGGCATAATTATTTCTTTCCACAAAACTTTCCCATTCGAAAACCGAGTAACATTTGCCAACCAAAGTGTATATATCTATGTTCCTAATACCCACAGCAGCTAAAGCATGACAGCATGGTACAAGCAAGACATCAAATACTCTGCATGTGCATGTTTTCTTCTCCAAATCAATAGTGAACACACGCCCACTACCATCATTCACTTGGTAAATTGTTGGCGAGGCTCCAATAATCGCACAATCAATAGCATCTTTGAGGTGCTCAATCAATATGTCTTCTATTTCAGGGGTACAAAAGGATTTTGCCTCTAGAGCTATTTTACGCCGTGCACAAAACCAACCCATCAACATTGTTCTTATTGATTTAACTATGGTAGCTATCGGAAAATCTATGTCTTTTTGAAGCACTGCGTTTAGCGACTCGCATATGTTGTTGTTCATGAGGTTGTAACGCATCCCGGGAAAGTAAGCAAGTGTCCAATGCGCCAATCCTATATCTAGCAAATATTTGGCACAACTGGGGTTACGTTCTTGTACCCTCTCAAACCAATACCTGAAATCACCAATGGTGTATGATCTTGCTGCATTTGAAATCATTCTTGCTAGTCCTTCGCACTTGAATCTATGTTTCACATTTATTTCAAGATGTACAATACACGCTCCATGTTTGGCCAGTTTGTAGATATTTCGTAGGCATGCGTATATAGATTGGTGCCTGTCGGAGACAAAAACAAGGTCCACCGAGTCGTGGACAAAAATCTGTAACTAGGTGAAAAACCATGTCCATCCGACAGTGTTCTCCCCATCGATGACCCCAAACGCCAACGGAAAAATCTGACAATTCCCGTCATGTCCGCTTGTGGCAACCAAGCAACTTTATATTTACCTTTTTTCTGGGTTCCATCTATCAGCACCATTTTCCTAAAATGTTTGTAGCCCGCAACCGAGGCACCGAATGCAACAAATAGATACTTGAATAATTTAGGACGATTTCGATCGGTTGCACCATTTTCACCTTTGAGATTGTACCCGAATTAGTCATACTCAACTGATGTAAATACTTACTAAGGAATTCATAGGATTCCTCCTCACTCCCCCTACCCTTGTGCATTGCAACTTCCTTTTCATACCATGCTTTCATATATGTTATCCTCACATTAAAATATGTCAAAAATATTTCAGGGACATCACAAGCCCGAGGCCCAACCTTCCCATGCGCGTACCTGGCTTTCAACAGCTCTCCAAGTATGCTGGCAGTTGCTTTCTTTCTGTATTGAGACCTTGCATTTACGTCACACGTATGAGCTAATGTTACTGTCCGCACAATCACATTTTCAGACCCCTTGCTCATTGTTGCGTAAACCCTCCAGTTGCATTTTGGATCTGAACATACATAAATCACCCTTTTCTTATCTGAAGCGTGAACTTTGAAGTTGAATAGCCTTTTAACAGAGTACATAGAGATGGCCTTATGCAGCTCCCCTTTATTCTTGAAAGACATCCCAACATGAATGGCATCACCACCCTTCCTCAAACTCATATTTTCCTTATCACTGTCAATCATCTTCACATTATCTCTATATGGAGGTGCATCACCTGCCATACTCATTAAACCCATTGCTCCTTCATAGAATTTTTTTTTCCAATTGACGGGACATTAGTAGACTGTCCACCCATTCCGTCTTCACTTTGTCCATCTAACGGTACATCAGCAGATTGTCCACCCACACCATTATTACCTCGTCCATCTGACCCACCCCTACTCGGTTCATCACGCGTACCTTCAAAGTAATAGGAAATGTAATGTACGCATCAACATCTCAAAACACCTTGCATATATAACATTGTTTTTATTATCTACTTATAGTCACTTTTTTGTCCATCCCGGTCTAACTCGGAGGCATGTTCATCCCCTCTATCTCGACTCCCACCGGCGCTATCAGCATTCCCATACACAATAGCATATGGATCCCGATCGGGGGGATACTCATTGTCTAAGAATTCCTCATCACGTCGAAATCATAGTCTAGTGGTTTATCTATGCTCTCATAGGCATCATCATAATCATCATCACTTCCATCACACACGATGTCTACACTATCGCTGTTACTTACATGCTCTTTACCAGGGCGCCTTCTCTTCATATTAGTGTCATCCTCTAACAAATTAAAGGATGGTGCACAGTCTATAAGAAAAAGTGGATTCATAGGCACTTTATGTCCATATTTGGTACACTATTTTTTGCTGCCCGACGTTTCCTAGCCTGCTCGATGACTCTTTTCAATCTCGTCCACTCTTTCTAAGAAACTTTCATCTTCGAATGTTCGACACAACAGTACATTTATATCTTCTTCCTCATTTATATTTTCCTGCTCACGTCCATCTACAACTGCATTTTCATATTCATTATCTCTCCGTGGACAGTAGATCACCAACTCTTTCCTGGTGTTTTCAACTACACTACATTTTCTCGTCTCACCCTTTTTCGATTCCTTAAGTGTTTCAGATCCATCCGTATTTGCCGGACATGAAACGTGTTCCTCATTCATAACCGTGTCCACCACACTATCCTCCTCCATGGACAAATACAGATTTAGTCCATAATTACTAGCCAATGTGTTTTTAAATCTTTTCATGCTACTATTATTATTAATGCAAACTGGCAGCATCCTCGCTTGGGTGAATACCACATCCTCTGTCTGATTCCAATAGCTCAAACATATATTCTTATCGTGAAGTTGCTCGCCATTCGCTTCGTATATGTTTATTTGAATCTTGCAAAATCATCCTCTTCTTTAACTTGGAGACATTTTGCATACACATTTTTTGCTACATGGAAATGCCAAGTCCCCGAATCTAGGCACTCCCACTCCCCAACGATGATCAACACATTGTGGTCCATCTCATCCGTCCTGTTTACACACCAAAACATATTTTTCATTATTGTCAACTAAACACAATGGTCAGCAATTAATACTAAAACTATTTTCACATATTCTGAACCCTCGACAATAGACATAACCCCATAACTAATACATGTCCACTCCAAACATGTCCATCTTCTTCTTTAGGTTACCCGACAACCAAAACCTGTCCATACTCGCCATGTCCACACCCACACTGTCAATACTAAACTTGTTTTCAATTATTCGTAACCATCAACAATAGACATAACGCATGACCCAATACATGTCCATCTCCAACATGTCTATTATCGACTTTACGTTACCCCAACCTATGCCTTTTGTCTAAATAAAACTACATTCACACACCCTAATTATGTTAAACATTTTCCGACGTTGGATTACAAATTTTCCCGGTTGCCCCCTCTTTCAAATTTTCCCGGTTTCCACCTCCTAACCCCGACACTAGCATGGTCACTTTTTTCCCTCATTGCTCATTACGTGCACTGCAAGGTCTGTTTAAACGAAATACAAAACAAAAATACAAAATAAATACCACTTTCATTCATTGCTTACCTACACTCGCACAAGCTCCAACCTTTTTATTCTTCATCGGCATTAATGGAGTCGAGCAAACAAACTCCCAGCCATTTATTAACCACTGTTTCATCATTATTTAATGCTTAATTTCATCATTTTTCTTAAATAAAAACCACCTAATCGCCATTAAAGCATTTCTCTCTCCAAAAACAACTCCCGCCAAAACAAACCCACACGCTGAGGGCATTTTCATCTTCTCCGTCTACCACTTCCCTTGTACTTTATGGTACTTTTCGCAGGTTTTAGTCAATATGGCATTTCAGACAAAACAAGTACACCATTATGGTAGGAATGGTAAAAAGCCCTTATTAAAATCTTATTTTCAATATAATTATATATTCAATATATTATTCTCTTCCAACATTACTCACTTCTTAATTATTTTTGAAAATGTACTTATAATACTGTATATTTTTGCTTTCGGTCTGCAACTATATAAATAATTTTATAATTATGTCAATAGGTTTGTTTCTGTGCTACGCTGTGATCTATATAATTTTTAATTTTTTATTATCATTTTGTAAAATATAATATGTTTCTATTTTATAATTATTTAATAAATTAATTTTATAATTTATAATATCTTTGAAATTTGTTTGAATAGACTAAACATAATAGATGTAAAATGTTTTTTTCGTTCCGACCAAAAAATGTCTTTTTCATTTTTGGACAAGACATTAAACTGTATAAATATTTAAAGTTTAGTCGGTCCATAAATTTATTTTTTTATTAGTTCTAGTCAAATTACAATGTACATATTTTGTAAATCTAGTAAAATATTACAAAGGGAAGTTTGGATAAATATTTTACTTATTATATTTTTCATTAAAGTTATAGGTTTAAGTGATGTTTAAAATTATATATATATATATATATATATATATATATATATATATATTATTTTTTTTTTTTATATAAAAANGTAATTTATTTTTATTTTACATAAAAACAATATAAATTTAACCAACTCAATAAATGAAAATATATAATGTAGAATACAAATGGTCACACAAAGAAAAATAAGATTCGAAATTTGGAAACAAAAACTGGGATTTCTAGTATGGTGGTAAAGGGATTACGGCCGTGAGTTTAGTCATTTGGGTTCGAATCACAGCCACCATCAATTAACATGTGGTTAATTTTGGCGGCTCTTCTGAATATCTTTGGCGACTGCGAACGCTTTAGACCTAATCAGAATCTTTCAAAATTTCGAATACGAGGGTCATAAAAAAAATTGGAAACAAAATTTAAAATAAATCTTGAAAACATCACTTATTTTTATATTAAAAATTAATGTAGACGGAGAGATCATAAATGCTAATTGAAAACAATAACCTTTCATTAATCAAAATTTTGAATCTAAGAGTGACCTTTTAATCATCGAATGCTTGCAAATGTTTTTTTATAAAGTTTTTTAATTTAAACGCATATAGTATTTCCAATCATCTGACCTATTACAAAAATCTAATTTCTTATGCCCAGATCTTCAACAACATAAACTCACTACATCAATACCTAAAAACCAACCTAAACCTTAAAGTAACAGTAGAACCTAACTCAACCATAGTTAGAGTGGATAACCATGATTAAGAGAAATGGGTGGATCTAGGGCGAGCCAATTTACAGCGGATACCAAAGATGTTGCATCTAGCAGCCGGCTTGCCAAGATGGAAACCGAAGCCCATAAGCCGCAAAGAGTGGAAAAGGAAGAGAAACCAGTTGTGTTGACGTTTCCTCAATTTATGCTTTGACTTGCAGCTACATGAGAAGGACCGCCGCCACTGGTGAGTGGCAGAGGCAGACTCCTCATCGATCTCGTGTAGCGGAAACACTAGAGCTCGACCATTCTTAAGTCACAGTTCTATGATTTTCACCACTGTCTTTTGAGAGAAGTCGTTCTCACCATCAGAGCTATTTTAGGACACGTTGCTACTCACCGTCCTCCGTTTTGAAAGCAGAGGTGTTGGTTTAGCTACGATGCACCGCCTTCCAGAGTCTTCTCACCTTTAGCACTGTTTTTGATTTCGAATGAAGAAGTTGAGTCACATATTAAAAATAGATCGGTGGATGAAACTCTTAACCGCCGTAGCTCTGCCGTTAAGCTCTCGCCAGAACCCCAAGTTGCAGTATAAGGGTTGTTTTTAGAAGATGAGGAGGAGGGTTCTCCACATGTCGTCTTCTACAGAACTCCCGATCTCAAAACCAACGAAAAGAGAGAAAGAAAGAGTGGAGAGAAATGGCAAAATAGAGAATTATGTTTTTATGCTTACGAATGTTGACAAAGCATTTTTATACTCATATACTGATACTTTTATTTACGGAAAACATATGTCTCAATTTAGCAGATTTTTATTAGTTTATTTGTTTAACCATTTATACCTTTATGTAAGTAACCATTTATACTTCATATCTATTAGTTTGTATGAATAAATAAAAACTTTTGCCAAATGAAAACTATTATAAAATGGATGATAGAGAAATAGTAAAGTAATTTTGACCAAAAAAAGAATAAACTAGAGTATTTTGGTGCCTTAACATTGTAGAAAACCGTTTCCTTTTTGATATTAATATAAGTTTAAGTAACTTAATTTAAGAAACTTGAATGTTGTGAAACCTTACATATTAGGTTAGATTAAAAGAAAAAAAAAAAAAAAGATTGAGACAAATACTATGTGCTTTATGATTAGATTTTTAAGAATAACAAAATTTTAAAACTCTTTATATAAGTCTCAAATCCTAATTCTATTGGGTCCTTTGATAGGTGACTAATTGATTTCTAACATCTCTTTGTTCGCTTTCGTGAGAACAATGAACGACTTCTCATCTTCTCTCCGATCAAAGTTGCGATCTTAGATTTCGTGATTTGGTTATTAACTTCTCATCTCCTCTCTGATCGAAATTGCGATATTCGTTGGCGTGATTTGTTTGAGGCTGCAGTAAATTGGGTGGTGGAGCATAAGAATGATCTTGATGTAGATGAAATCTAATATATAAAAGGAATAAATTAGGGCTTCTGAGATACTCTACTTTATACTTAAAAAAAACTTTCTTATACTGCCACGTCGGTTAGAAAAGACAGGTAAATCGAGCGTGAAAACACACGTGGCCTTAAAAAAAATATTGGAAAAATAAGTGTCTAAAAGTAAACCCCGCTCCTCTATTTGTCTCCCATCAAAATTAAAATAGGTGACTAATTGATTTTCAACATCTCTTCGTTCGCTTTCGTGAGAACAATGAACGACTTCTCATCTTCTCTCCGATCAAAGTTGTGATCTTAGATTTCGTGATTTGGTTATTAACTTCTCATCTCCTCTCTGATCGAAATTACGATATTCGTTGGCATGATTTTCTTGAGGCTGCATTGAACTGGGTGGTGGAGCATAAGAATGATCATGATGTAGATGAAATCTAATATATAAAAGGAATAAATTAGGGCCTTTGAGATACTACACTTCATATTGTAAAAATATTGTCTTATACTGCCACGTCAGCTTAGGAAAAGCAGGTAAATCGAGCGTGAAAACACATGTGGCCTTGAAAAAAATTGGAAAAATAAGCGTAAAAAAGAAAACCACACTCCTCTATTTGTCTCCCATCAAAATTAAAATTGGATACTAATCGATTTCCAACATCTCTTCGTTCGCTTTCGTGAAAACAATGAACGACTTCTCATCTTCACAAGTTGACATCATTGCTGGGAAGAGATATAACTTTGTGCTTGTTGACGACTTCACAAGATACACATGGGTCAGATTCCTTAGGGAAAAATCGGAGACTTTTGATAGCTTCAAGATTCTTGCATTACAGTTGAAGAATGAGAAGTGTTGTATAAAGATCATCAAAAGTGACAGGGGAAGTGAGTTCTTGAACGAAGCCTTTGAAAAATTATGGGCTGATCAATGTATAACTCATCAGTTGTCTGCACTGAGGACTCCTCAACATAATGGAGTTGTTGAACGCAAGAACATAACACTACATGAAATGGCTAGAGCTATGCTACATGCAAACAAAGTGGCCAAGTATTTCTGGATGGAAAGCTATTAGCACAACATGTTACATCATCAACAAAGTATATGTCAGGAAAGGTACAGCCACAACACGTATGAACTGTGGAAAGGTAAACCACCAAGTGTGAACTACTTCCATGTTTTCGGATGTGTGTGCTATATACTTAATGATAAGGATTAGCTGGGCAAGTTTGATGCTAGAAGTGATGAAAGAATTTTCTTGGGTTATTGTGTCACAAGCACATCATACAAAGTTTACAACAAACGAACCAAATTTTTGATGGAGACTGTGAATGTGGTGTTTGACGATCTTCAGCATATCACGGAGGGTATCATTAATCTAGAACTCTCTGTATCAAAGCAGACAACCGGACATGATTCCATTGAAACTGAAGTTGAGGTAGAAACATGAGAATTTACTACGGATGCAGAAGATATGGTGTTGGATCAACTAAGTGTTCATCGAAATCACTCTAGAAAAGGATGTTATTGGTAAAGTCACTGATGTCACAGTCACTAGGCAGAAGAAGATCAATTTCAGAGAGATGGTTGGGTACTAATGCTTTGTATTCACAATAGAGCCCAAGTCGCATAAGGAAGCCTTGGAGGGTGAATAATGGATTGGATCAATGCAAGAGGAACTTGAGCAATTTGAAAGAAGTAAAGTGTGGGTATTAGTGCATCGACCTGAAAATGTTAATGTTGTGGGGACCAAATGGATCTTCAAGAACAAGATCGATGAAACAGGCCATGTAGTTTGGAACAAAGCCAGATTGGTTGCACAGGGATACTCACAAGTGGAAGGGATAGACTTTGATGAAACCTTTGCTCCGGTAGCTCGTCTTGAATCAATTCGGTTTTTACTCAGTATGGCTTGTGTTATGGGATTCAAACTACACCAAATGGATGTCAAGAGTGCCTTCTTAAACGGTGTAATTCAAGAAGAAGTGTATGTGGAGCAACCAAAAGGTTTCGAAGATGTACACCATCCCACTCATGTGTATCGACTCAAAAAAGCCTTGTATGGGTTGAAACTAGCTCCTAGAGCATGGTATGAGAGGCTAACAATCTTTCTTCTGGAACAAGGATACACGCGTGGGAGTGTGGATAAGACGCTATTTTACTACAACAGAGATCAAGATTTGTTGGTTGTTCAAATTTATGTAGATGATATTGTGTTTGGATCTACAAGTGATTCACTTGTTGCTGATTTTGTTAGACACATAAAGCAGGAATTGAAATGAGTATGTGTGGTGAACTAACATACTTTCTTGGCTTGCAGGTACAAAAGCAGGAAGATGGAATCCTCATATCTCAGAGTACTTACGCCCAAAACTTGGTAACCAGAGTCGGAATGGATTCATGCAAGACTGCCAAGACACCGATGAGCACCACATGTAAACTATCCAAAGATGAGTAGGGAGAAGACGTTGATCAAAAGTTGTATCATGGTATGATTGGGAGTTTGTTGTATCACTGCTAGTCGACCCGATATCAGTCTCAGTGTTGGAGTATGTGCCAGATATCAAGCACAACCGAATGTGTCACACCTACAAGCTCTTAAAAGAATTGTGAAGTATGTGAAAAGAACAATTAATCTCGGTTGTATTTCACCAAGGACAGAAATCCAATCATGGCCAGCTACTGTGATGCTGACTGGGCTGGAAGTTTGGATGATAGACGCAATACAAGTGGTGGAGGATTTTTTCAGGGATATAATCTGATTTCTTGGCTGAGCAGGAAACAGAACAATGTATCTCTATCAACCGCATAGGCTGAATACATTGCTCTTGGGAGCTGCTGCACGTAGTTACTGTGGATGAAACAAATGAGTAATGACTATGGATATGCGATTGGACCAATGCTGGTACATTGTGACAATAAGAGTGCGATAAATATCTCCAAGAACCATGTACAACACAAAAGGACTAAACACATAGATATAAGGCACCGCTTTATTAGGGAATTGGTCGAAGATAAGGTTGTTATGGTTGATCATGTGAGCACAAAATTGCAACTCGCTGGCATTTCCACCAAGCCATTGGATTTCAATAGATTTGTTCACTTACGCAAATCTATTGGAGTCTGTGATCTCTGACCTGTTGTTCCAACAAGCGAGGTGTGTTCTGATAGCTTAACATGATAAATATTTTTGTACTAACTTGATGAACAGCGAAAAAGAGCTGCATGTCATGCCATCCTATGTAAGCACAAAAACAGTTGAGTGGGTCTTAAGGAGGTCAAAGAGCTAAGGATATAAAAAATGGGGGGAGGGGGGCTGAGACTGTAACAAGCCAGATCTCGTAGAACAATCTGAACAATTGTGCCTCTCCCAAAGAAATTTCAGATGCCTTGAGATCCATTAGAAGGTTGAAAACATGGTTTCTTATTGGATTAAGGCATGCCAGTGTGAAAGACTAGTCAATGTTATATCACATCAATGTTTCCGCTGTTGAGCTCTGCACACACTTTTACGTTGTTACAAGCACAGGCTCAGTTTGGTGGTTGGTAACTTACAATGTTGTGCACAGTCTTTATATTTTAAATAAAAAATACTCTCATTGATCGTTATGATTTCTCTTTTAACCAGATCATTCTATAATATCAAGTGGTTACTCAATATTGACTTGTGGTCTCATCACAGGGTTCTGAGAGAGGCTCATCTATTTCACAATGTACTTTGTGTTCACCATTCGTATGTTTCTCTTACTCTTTTTGTTGACATAGTATCAAGTGTGGTATAGCCCATTGGGATTTTGTGTTCATGTTCACGATAAGTCGGTTGGCGGGAATGTGTCGTTTGCACTTCTAGGGTTACACTTTCTCTATAAATTGTCACATCGTTTCGAAAACTGTTTAACAACACAAAAAACCTCCACGGGAAATTGCTCTACCACCGCATCATGAATCGCCTCCTCTCTGGATTCTCCCGGTTGGTGAAGCATGATGTGTCAGTTCCACTAGGGTCATCGTCTTCCGGTTCAGATTCCGACCCTAACTCTTCTGGGTCTGTCTCTGTTCCGCCTGTTCCTTCCATCACTGCAACCCCTGATGTTCGCACTCTGCCGTTAGCTCTTGCTAACCCGAATCCAGCACCCGTGTATCGTCAATCGATTGATTCTTCTCCAGCATCTCTTGGTCATGCTTTTCATACTCTTGGAGAGCGAGAGTCTGAGACACCAAAATCTCCAATTCTTGGACATTCAAGTACAGTTTCAGCTTCCACTGCTCGCGCCAAGCATTGCTCAGTGACTTATGGTCATAATTTCCGACGTACACGCTCTCTCACTCAAGCCACGATTCGTGCTCCACCACATGTGTTTGACACAACCCGCTTTTTCTTGGATCTATCTCAGAAGCGGTATGATATCTTTCACATTATCTCTCTGGTGTCAGAGCGTAATATAGATCTTATTGTTCTGCCTGCTTAGATTGAACCCATGCTTCGTAAATTTGGTTGTCTTAATACCATAGTCGGACTGCCGGATTTTGTTCCTTCCGTTGTGTGTGAATTCTGGGCACATTTACCATCTAAGCGTACTGATCACAAGTCTATTTTGATATGGGTTCGTGGTCATTCATATGCCTTCTCGGCAACTCACATCGATCAGGATCTTAGGTTGAATGATATTGATGATCCTGCGTCTGAAGCAGTTGCTAATGCAGTCTCTGAAGACACCTTGGCAGCATTCCTTACTGATGGTATCGTCACCTCGTGGTCAGATATGAAGACTACTCATTTTGCTCCTAACAAAACGGCTCTGTACAAGATTTCTTGTCACAACTGGTTGCCTACCAAGAACACCAAGTACAAGATTGTCTCACGTGCTCGCTTGGTGTATCGGATCTTCTATGGGATCCCTATTGATTTTGGGCGTCTGATCTACACTTAACTGTTGCAGAGGGGGTATGAGCCGGACACCAAGTATTATCTGCCTTTTCCTTCACTGATCTTCCGACTGTTGCAACAACATCATTATGTGTTTCTCAATGCTTCGAAATATCTTCAAGCTCTACTTGTGTATCGTATGGATCCGCGACTTGGCACTCTTATAGGAAATCCTGACTCCCTTTGTCAAGCAGTCATCCAGGCTATTCACATTCTTCAAAGTGCACTTGAATCAGGTAAGTTGTCTGCTCTTTATTCATTTTGCATTTCGGTTATTTTTGACCGAGTTATGCTACCAAGCAGAGGGAGATCAGGCTGAACATGATCAAGATGGTGAAGATGTATATGTTGACGAGTGATAGTGATTACTTGTTTAAGCTTAGTGGCTAATTTTCTTTTTGCTACATATGTGATAGGCTGAACCATGTTAATTTAGGATGTCTTTTGGTTTGTTGTTTTTGAACTTAAACTGTTTCCCTCCTGGTTAAAGATTGGTACTTGTTCTGTTTTTGAATCACAATTGATTGGTGTGGTATCACATTTGTTTTGCAAAATTGCTTTTGATATTGCTCTGGATTATGGTTGTGCAGGTGATGTTTGATTATCAAACTCAGTTAAAAAGGGAGAGATTGTAAATGCAACAAATTGGTGACACAGTTTCAAGAGAAGTCTCAACATAAAAAAAAACAGAAAGAGCAACTTAGTGCCATTAAATACGTTCAAGAAATAATTTTTTTGGTAAAGGAAAGAGTTGTCTCTGTCTTTCATGGATATGCATCGAAATTTGAAAGTCTTCTCATCTCAAGTTAAGAAAATTATATCCCAAATTTTAATGTTTAATTGACTTCTAGATACTCCATGATTACTTTATAGTTTAAAGGAGATATACTTTATAATTTAATTCAATTCTTTAAGGGTCAATTTGAATCCAACTTTTAGTAGTGCGAAGAAAACTAACGATGGTAACATTTTAGTTTTGATGTTAATTTATATTATATATATTTCTGATAATGTTTTCTCTGTTTTGTGATAAACGATGTTTTATCTAATATATATATATATATATATATATATATATATATATATATATATATATATAT
>OVBE01003650.1:0-26179 GCA_900406425.1 Iberis pinnata
ATCTTTGTTTAATCAATTTCAATTTTTGTTGACTTTTTCTAATTTCTGTTGACTTTTAAATTGTTGACTTTTATTGACTTTCTTAAATTTTGCATGGTTGAATGTTTAAAATCAAAATCTTAATGGNAATGTGTTAGACTTTACCTGAATTTGGATGATATCTTAAGTACTTAATGACATAATTAAACTTAAGTATTTGCTAGACAATGGATTAGCAAATCTGTGTTTATCAAGCGTTTTGAACAAATGATTCATGGAAAAGCTATAAGGCGGATTGCAAATACCGTTTTCAAAGTTGAGCAATACGTTTTTGAAATTCAATTGGTGTATTGTTTCTGAAATCATTCCCGGAAACACTATTAAGGCGAATCGCAAATTCCGTTTTGTCAGAAAGATCACCAAAGACAGAGGCATTTTGAAACGCGGTTTGATAATCTTTTTATAAACGATTTGCGGAAACGATAGAAAGCGAATCACAAATCCAAAACAAAATAAAAACGTGTGATAACACCGCGTTTTAAACCGCAAAAATATTAGTATTAAATGATTTTGAAATTGTTTTGAAAAGCGTTTTTTAAATATCGCAATCCTGAATCCGATTATGCAATATGCGTAAGTGGATTTTTAGAATTAAGATTGTTGGACGGTAAAAACCGGATTAAGGAAATACGATGAAAAACTATTAAAACGCGATAAAAATAAGCGGAGTCGAGATATGATCTCTTTCTTTAATTCTAAAAATTGCCCGCAGTGTGACGGTTTATGTGAGATTCAAGAATCCCAGGATACAACCACTTATGAAACCGATTCGCTACACTCGATATCGGAGTCGACGAAATTATGGTTCTACGATGTAATCTTGGGATGATGACTTATGTGAGAGTGAGAGAGAAGTTCAGAAGATTTTGTGAGGAACTTTTTGTTATGTATGGAAAAAGTTTCAGAATGAATGAGACGAGATCGACTTTTAAAGGCGAGAGAAGCGTAATCGAAATGGTTGAGATCGCGCTGAACGCGCTAGAGATTCGCGGAGCGAATCGACGCGAAAAATCCGGGAGCCGTTAGAGACTTAGTCAATCACGCGAGCTGGAGAGAGATGCAGTCGAACCGAAATTAATTTCGATTATGGTTCTGTTCCGGTTAAGAAACGAACCAACGCAGATTAAAATTGGGCCTGAAATCCATAGAAAAAGTCCATAGAATTTTTTTCCAAAGAGAATATATGTTGATGGACTAGGACTAGGACTCCCAAAGACCCAATGACCCGCGTCGGTCGGCGGCTGCGGCGCGCGTGTGGGTTGTCCATCTCTCTCCAATACACAATAGTGTACCCAACTCATTTGAACTTAAACAAACCTTGTCCCACTAATATACTAGTGAGAAAAAGTTTTCCCAAGCAATATGGGATAAAAAAACACTAGTTGAACTTAGTCAACACTAAGTCAACATTTTTGTGTTTGAGTTGCTATCTTTTTACATTCATTTCTCATTCAAATTGTACTCAAATTTGATAAATGAATATTTCAACTTATAATGCTCGTTACAAAAATTCCGATATACTATTAATCCGGTCATTCTGGTGAATGTCTTCTTTGGAAAAATCGATAAAACATTGTCAAATTGTTGAGTTCCAACAAAACTTAGACCTACCAAAAATAATAGGAATAGGAAACAGACTTATATTTTAATTTATGCTAGCACTAGACTTGTGGAAACGTGAGTAGATCATGTTTGGCAATAAAATAAATAAATAACCAAGTCATCTTTTGTTATTTTGGTTAAGCATTTAAATGGCTGCCTTGTTTGTAACGATAATCTCTATACTATTGTTTTAAAATACAATTTTAACATATTTAAATGTTTACTGTTTTATTAATAGTGTAACATAAAAATAAGCTCCAAGATAGTTTTGTAAAATTTATGGTTTCAACATTCGTCATAGTTAAAAATGTCAAAATTTAAATTGTTAAGAACATATGTTAATTGATTAAAAATGTAAATTTTCGTAACACAATATAACTAATAGTTGCATACGAATATTTGTTTTTCCATAATTCGAAATTAATTCAAAACTTAAATTAAGAGAAAAAAGGAACCTGGAGGAATAATAGAGAGGAACATTGGAAAAGTGAGCATAGTCTTGAGTCCATAGCTGTCCGCTAAATTGCCGATCATTGGCATCATTACCATTGTCCCAACTCCTACTATCTGTTTTAACATTTTCACCATCGTAACAACTTTTTTATATTAATATAATATACTTGTTTCAATAAAATATTTGTACTTCATAATAGAAATGAAAAATTAGTAATGACATGACATAAACAATTATATATATATTATAAATCAAGAAATGTTCTATGACGACCATTGCTAGCAATTAGTTATTACCACGTTGCTTATGCGGATCAATTATTAAACATACGACACCATTTTTGGCATATTATACCATTAATTATTTTGTTCACCAACATAATACCATTACTTATTTAAAACAAAATCTCCATGAGATATGAACATATTCATTTTTATTTGTTAAATCTCTAGATACGACTATACCAGTCACAAGTCACAGGCATGACAAAAAGTTATTTTTTCCCCTTTATATATCAAAATGTTATTATCACTCTCAAATTAGTTTTCCCATTACCAATTGATTTGATAAAGTATCCAATGTGTTGCGGAGTTTCACAACTATTAACCATATGACCAAAACAATTAATTCATTCTCCCTCTACAAGATAAAATGTGGAAAAATGACCGCCAAATACTTTCGTCAGGTTTCTCTGAATATCCTGACAGAAACCTGACAGATGCGTATCCGTCAGTAAAAAAATTGACGGACCTATATCCGTCAAGAATTTTCTGATGGATTCCTGACAGATAATTTCTGACGGACATATCCGTTAGGAATCCATAAGGAAATCCGTCAGGATACCCACCTCACAACATATCCGTTGATATAACAGTTGTCAACGGTTATATTCGTAATTACTTACGGATATGTTCGTCAGGATTCCGTCACTATTAATTCTATAAAACCAGAAGGTCCAGACCTTCATTATTCATCATTTCACAACATATAGATTACAAAAAATGTCTAATCCTTCATATTTTCGATCATGGATGGATCGGGAGAAAATAGATCCAGATACGAACCTTTTGAACGACGAGTATTCGCGCGGTGTTATGGAATTCATGGAATTAGCATGTCGACAACCTCGGGCACAACGTAGTCGTAAGTTACTATGTCCATGCTCTGTTTGTCAGAATTCGCATAATGTCAAGATAGATATGGTTTGGAATCATTTGTATATGAATTGTTTTTTGCTTAGTTATAAGGTTTGGTATTTTCATGGCGAAGAACATGATATTGTTGCTAGTAGTAGTCTTAGCGAACAACCTGATCTAGTTGCTAGTACTAGCGGTAGCGAACCATTGGCCGATAGGATAGAGGAACCTAGAACGGATTTTGATTATGTTGCACCTACGGTTCAGATGGTTAATGACGTTTATAGAGAGACGGCTCAGCGTTGTACGAAGAACCAAATTTAGAAGCACAATGGTTTTTTGATATGTTAGATGCAGTGAATCAGCCATTATATAGTGGATGTAGAGATGGACACTCGCCTTTATCATCTGCTAGTAGGTTGATGGGTATAAAGACAGATTATAACTTGCCTGAGGATGCAGTTGACGCAATAGCGAAGTTAGTGAGAGATATCTTGCTAGAGGACAACAAGGCTCCATGTTCATATTATGAGATTCAGAAACTTGTGGCGGGGCTTGGATTGCAGTATGATGTTATAGATGTCTGCATTGATAATTGTATGATCTATTGGAGACATGACGAGACACGGACGAGTTGTAGATTTTGTCGCAAACCAAGGTATAAGGATACAGGCAGTAGAGTTTCAGTGCCTTACAAGAGGATGTGGATTTGCTGTTAAAAGATAGGTTGAAGAGGTTGTATCAGTCTGAGAGAACAGCTGCGACAATGAGATGGCATGCTGAGCATAGATTCAAGGAAGAGATGGCACACTCTTCTGATGTAGAAGCTTGGCGACATTTTCAGGCTACTTATCCAGATTTTGCATGCGAGCCAAGAAACCTTTATCTCGGACTAAGTACAGATGGATTTAGCCCGTTCGGAAAGCACAGTAGAAAGTATTCTCTATGGCCAATGATTGTGACACCATACAATTTGCCACCATCTTTGTGTATGAATCGAGAGTTTCTATATCTCTCAGTTCTTGTACCAGGGCCTGAACATCCGAAACGATCGCTTGACGTGTTTTTGCAACCATTGATACGTGAGTTGAAGACATCATGGAAACATGGGGAGAAAGCATATGACGTGTCTTTACAACAAAATTTTAGGATGCGTGTGGTTCTTATGTGGACGATAAGCGATTTCCCAGCATATGGTATGTTATCAGGGTGGACTACTCACGGGAAACTAGCATGTCCATATTGTGTGGATAACACTGATTCCTTCCAACTTAGTAATGGAAGGAAAACATGCTGGTTTGATTGTCACCGAATGTTTTTCCCCCGAGTCATCTATCGTCGATCAATAACATTATTCACGAAGAAAAGATGTGGTGACAGTCCACCACCTAAATTAAGTGGTTCGACTCTCTTACAACAATTGGTGGATTATGGTGTTGTTATGACGAATGATGCAAATGTTGGTGGAAATGGACACGTCAATGTTGAGTATACGGGCATAAATCATAACTGGCACAAGAAAAGCATATTATGGGATTTTCCTTATTGGGAAATACATTTGTTGAGGCACAACATAGATGTGATGCATGTGGAGAAGAACTTCTTTGACAACATAATGAACACAGTTCTAAATTTCCAAGGGAAGACAAAGATAATTTGAAGTCCATATTAGACTTGTCGGACATTTGTTCTCGTCCTGAGCTCCACATCAACCCCGATGGAAGTTGTCCAGCTCCTGCATTTCGATTATCGAAGAATGCAAAGGCTGAGTTCTTCGACTAGATTATTCATATGGTCAAATTCTCCGATGGGTACGCCTCTAATTTGAGGAATTGTGTTGATATCGGAGAAGGCAAATTCATTGGAATGAAGAACCATGGTTGTCATGTGGTGATGCAACGCCTTCTTCCATTTGCATTTCTGCATCTCCTCCCGAAAGATGTTCACGAGGCTATTGCAGGTATTAATGTAGAAAATTTTGTACAATTTACTTTAACATTTTAATAACTATTGGCTTACATGTTTTCTTATTATTTCGTACATTATTTTGCAAATTTATTTTCAATAAATTATTTTGCAAATTTTCCCAAGAAATTAATTCAAAAACTTAACAAAAATATGAAAACAAATCATTGGCTAATTTTTTTTAAGAAAATGGTATACCACACAAAAATTTGAATCTATATATCACTTTTAGTATTTGAAAAAGTTAAGAATTATAAATCTAATGTTTCTCTATAAAAATTGTAGGAGAAAGACAAAATGCAGTACTTCTTTTTGTTTTTTAAATCTTAAAACATTATGTAAAAACATTCCAAATTGAATTTGACCTTATTTCAAAATGTTACTTTGAGAAAGAAAAAAGTAACCTGGAGGAATAATAAAGAGACATTGGAAAAGTGAGCATAATCTTGATGCCATGTCCTTCCGCTAAATTCTCAATCACTGTCTTACCGTTCTTTTTTTTGTTTTTACCATCATAACAACAATTATTTTAATTTAATTTGACTTTCATAGAATTGCAACTTATGGGGGGAAAATACCATAATTTCGGTTTAAAATTTCTGGATTATTTCTTTTATTTTTATTTTGTACTATAAGTTGAATAGTTGATCCTAAACAAAGATAAATAATCAATTTAATATATATGTTATGAGTTTGGTGGGTTTTTGGAAGCAGTTGTTATGAGTCCTGTGAACAAGAGATTAAGGAGTCATTAACCCAAAAAACATATCCGTGTTAAAAACAAAAATGCAGTAAATGAGCAATATGTGTGTGTTATAAAAGTAGAGGTGGGTACGTACCACTTGTTGTAGTCCGGTGAGATAGACGGCGAGAGAACATGAACCTTTTTTGGCCAGAGCATGTTAGAAATTGTACCAATTTATAACGGTTTATAAATATTAACTATGAATCCAATTTCCCATGATTCGTGCGCACGTAAAGAAAACATCGAAAACGTGACGAATCCGTCACGAATGAGCATTATTTACGGATACGTGACAGGTTAAATCCGTCAGGACTAGATGGTCAGGAATTATAAATCGTCGGTTGAGTACCTTAAGTTAGTACATATTCTCAATATACAAAATTCGTCAGGGTTTTTACGCAGAGTTATTCTCAATCGACTTATTTATTAACAAAACCCAAACAAAGTATTTATACAAGAAGAGATAACTCAACAAGGTACTTGCGTTACGGTAGAATTCTTATTCTCAATCTTAAGGTATAGAACAAACCTGGTAATTACGCGGTGGAAAGGTTAACGGAACTAGTTGAGGTTTTTGAGCATTCCAAGTGTCGTGCCTGATATCAAATCTCAAAAGAGCCGTCACGAGGAACAATTCGTCTCAATGTGTTTTTTTCTTTTCTCTATGGTTTCATTCGTTTAGGATTTCTTTTTCTCTAAAAACAAATAATCATCGCACATAGCACAAATCAACTTATTATATATGCCTTAATGATGATGAAATGGGCCAAGCCCAATGTTACGTGACCTTAATCACTTTAGTAAACCCACGTCAATTATATGTACATCATATCATATGTACTTGTAACTCACATTTAATCTTTAAATTAACATATATTAAATATATGTGTATCTAATATAACATATAATTAATAATATAATTAGCCCCAATAAATTTCATAATATAATTTGTCTAGGTGTATGGCTCTGTAGGATTATATAATATTAGCAATGGATTCATTAACCATAGATTATAAGCGATCTCTAGCAAAACATTATAACCACCTAGTACTATATAATTGTCAAACCTTTACCGTACAACTTTATTTACAGGAAGTACAAAAAATTTCAGGACATTCCCAACAATCTCCCACATGTACTGGAATCATCTATTCCTATATCATTTTGTCTCTATATCCCGATCTCAGCATAAGACAAGTAACAATGTCATCCGTATTTAGCTAGATCATGTTTATCGAACTTTAATTTATACTGATCAACCAAACGACTAACATTCATCTGGTTTGAGCGCGGATACGCATTTTCAGTACTAAATCTTCGATAGGCCCTGAGATATCTATCTCCCATTATATGGAAGGGACAAATCCCATCTTGTTCCATCCCTGTTTCTCACACACGATATAATACACCTAATCAATGCCTTTATAATCACCTTTTATGGCTGACGTTTGACAAGGTCAAAGTGCACTAATCCATGTGTAAGAAAATCATGACGAACTCAGGTCAAATGACTATACTCTATAGTTGTTATGAGAAACTCTTATGACACTCATATAACAATTTTGTAGAGTTCTCATAGTTGGTCAGTCTGATACTGTGTTCTCCAACACGTACCTATGTGATTGACTTTAATACTACATATTAATGACTCTACGAAACTTAGTCATCAGTCACCTCACATACTAGTCACTTATAGTTATTAATGTCCCGTTATAATAACTTTTGACTAGGGACCTTACTTAATTTATATTATCTTTCACTTATAGAGTTTCATGATCAAGTCATGTACTTGATGATCTATAAGAATAATATAAATTATTTCGGGACTTATTATTTAATTATCAAATAAGAAAATAATACTGAAAGAAATTTCATTAGTTTGAAAAACATATCAAATGTATGTAAACATGAGCATCATAAATAAAACTCCCACTAGAATAAAGATCACATCTACATAAATCTAATTCCCATTGTAGCAGTATGACTCTCATGCTTAGGCTGCAAAAGGGGCTTGGTCAAAGGATCAACAACATTTGCATCCGTTGGAACTCTGCTAATTTTCAGATCTCCTCTATCAATAATTTCTCGGATGAGGTGAAAACGTCTTTGAATATGTTTGGACTTTTGGTGTGATCTGGTTTCTTCCACCTAAGCAATGGATCCATTGTTATCACAATAAAGATCCATTGGGCTAGAAATACTAGGAGGCACACCTAGCTCAATAATGAACTTTCAGATCCAAACAACCTCTTTAACTGCTTCAGAAGCAGCAATATACTCAGCTTTGATTGTCGAGTCTGCTATGGTGCTCTGACTGGTACTCTTCCAGCTCACTGCTCCTCTATTAAGGCAGAAGACAAACCTAGACTGTGATCAAAAATCATCTTTATCTATCTGAAAGCTAGCATATGTGAAACCATTCACAAATAGTTCCTCACTTCCTCTATATACCAAGAAATTATCCTTAGTTCTTCTCAAGTACTTAAGGATGTTCTTGACTTCTATCTAGTGACCTTCACTCGGATCAGACTGATATCTACACGTCATGCTCAATATCTGGGCGAGTGCATAACATGGCATACATGATAGATCCTATAGCAGATGCGTAAGAAATGTTTCTCATACGTTCTCTCTCATCATGTGTCGAAGGACACTGAGTCTTGCTAAGAACTATGCCATGAGACATTGGTAGAAAATCTTTCTTAGAATCATACATCTTTAACCTATGTAAGACCTTATCAATATAAGTATCCTGACATAGTCCAAGTAGCTTGTTCAATCTATATCTATAGATTTTTATTCCAAGAATATATGCGGCTTCTCCCATATCTTTCATTGAGAAAAAACTTCCTAACCAATTCTTAATCGACTGGAGAAAAGGAATGTCGTTCCCGACGAGCAGTATGTCATCTACATACAATACTCGAAAAACAACTACGCTCCCACTAGACTTCTTGTAAACATATGGTTCTTCTTCATTTTAATGAAATCAAACTCTTTGATTGCTTCATTAAAACAAAGATTCCAACTCCGAGATGCTTGCTTCAAACCATAAATGCATACCTTCCTAGAACTCTCAGGAACTTTGAAACCTTCAGATTGTGTCATATACACATCCTCTTCGAGATTTCCATTAAGGAAAGCTGTTTTCACATCCAATTGCCATATCTCATAATCATGATAGGAAGCAGTTTCTAGGAGAATTCGAATGGACTTAAGCATCACGACTAGAGAGTAAGTTTCATCATAGTCAATACCATGAATTTGTGTGAAACCTTTAGCTACCATTCTAGCTTTGTATACCTTTATATTACCATCCATGTCAATTTTCTTCCTTAATATCCATTTGCACTCAACGGATTTAAGACCATCAGACAAATCAATCAAAGTCCATACTTTGTTAACTGACATGGATTCCATTTCAGATTTCATGGCCTTCCATTTTCGGAATTGGGGTCCATCAATGCTTCCTTGTAAGATGTAGGTTCATCACTTTATATAATTAATAGATCACGAGGATCCATCACCCAATCCCCAAATCTATTGAGCTCGTGACGGTTCCTTTCAGACCTATGCACCTCAGGTTCAATAGGTGTAGTTTCTACGACTCTTCGTAGATCCAATTGATGTTCTTCTTGAAAAATTGGAACATCCTCCTGTTGTTCTCTAACTTCTTCGAGTATTACTTTACTCCCACAGGTTTCTTTCGATAGAAATTCTCTTTCGAGAAAGACACCATTCCGAGCAACAAACACTTTGTTCTCGGTGGGATTGTAGAAGTAATTACCTTTGGTTTAGGATAACCTACACTACAAGAAAAAGTCTCATTGATAGCACACGATTAACGCTATAATAGACCTTTCATAGCGTTTCCATAAACGCTATAACTGGACCAGCTATCATAGGTCGGTTACTTATTATAGCGTTAACGAAAACTTCTATCGTATAATACACTACAATAGCGTTTGACGGTATTGCTATGTTATATTTAATTTATTGATAGCATTTTAGTTTGGTTGCTATCAAATGTTCTTTTTTACGATAGCATTTATATTTTCTGTTATAATAAATCATTGTCGACAATAGCATTTATATTTTCTGTTATAATATATCGTTTTCAACAATAGCGTTAATATTATTAGCTATGATATGTCCTCATCTATTATCACAGAATTGGATTTATGCTATAGTAGTATTAGTATAATGATAGCTTTGTATAATGTGCTATGAAAGGTTCTTATTTTCAATGGCAGTACTATTAATGCTATAGTATATTATAATATAAGATAGCGTTGATAATGATTGCTATCATATCCATTGTTTTTATAGCATTTATTTTGTGCTACTTTATTATTTATTATATCAATGTATAAACGCTTTTTTCTATATTTATTGTTGCTGTTTTATACGATAGAATTGTTTTTTATGACACTTGTTTATTATGTTATAGTCCATATTTTATCTCTGATTTCAATTGATGTCAATGATCTTACACTTCTAGTTTTCCTTCCAAGCTTCAGCTTCAATGCGCTGTCCAAATATGCATAAATAATTGTTACACATGCATTATTATCAACAAACAAAAACTGATACCATTGAAGGAAATCAAAACCAACAAATGTCAATAAGCAAACATTTGAACACATTAACACATAAACCTCAAAGAAAAATCTATACACATAACATACACAATGTATCTTTGATCTTCGAGGTTCTGATTGGTATGTTGGTTTTACTTTCTTCACAATGAGTTTCTTCTATTTCATTGGAAATTTAGGAGGAGGACAACTGGACCGTCCTGATGGTACATCATGGTTGTTAACTGAACACGTAGGAGATGCCTTACCTGTTGGAATGGTGTTATTACCTACAGTATTATAAGCCAGCAACATGCAAATATGAACACAATAACACATCCAATGCATTAGGTACCAAAATGGATTTTGACTAAATAGAAAATAACCATAACATGTACAAAATAAGTACCTTTGACGTTGATAAGTACCTTTGACGCTGATTCTGGTTGTGTGTCATTTGTAGGATTTGTCTAATCTGTTCGAATATAGTCGTATGCGTCTGCGAAGACAACTCTATTCAAAGGCCAAGCTACAAAAGACATGGCAGCTTCCTCGAGGCAAGTCACTTCTGCGGATGGTCTCCAAAGAAATGTGTCTGGTTTTACTAACACGTCCACAAAGACCTTCACTGCATTTGGTCATAGAGGAATACCATTAACCACTGAAGTTGGTTCTTTACACTGCCAACGACCTTCAGCAACCACTTCCTCACTTCGTGTGTTCCACTCCAAAAGTTTGCACTTATTCATAGCATATTTGGAGGGACTCTGTTACAAATTTAAAATTACGATTACGAAACATTACTTAATACAATAATTGAAAAAGTAAGTTATCAGTATTTACCCTAATTGCATCGTCTTCTGTTTCTTCAATCAAAAACTTATTTTCAGGCCAACAATCATTTCCCCAATAGCTTGCTCAATTGTGCACATGACGGCTGTAGGTCTTTGAATTAACATCTTAAGTGTGATGGATAGAATTGAACATTCTAGTAGTCTTGAAAAGTCTTGAAGTTCATGTATTGGATCTTGTAATTTGAAAATCTATTGGTATAGTCTCGAAGCTTGCTAGTTCTAGGTTGTCTTCGTAACTATTTGGACTTAATTTGATTTACTAATTACCTTTCTCAAACATATCTTGATGTGTTTCAAGGTTTAATTATTTTTATAACTGTTTATTCACCCCAAAACCGAAACACTTATGGCTAAACCGGTCATTCTCATTTTTAGGATGATCTCCCCCTCTACCATAAAACCCAATTACCCAATCACTTGTGAGTTTCTCTTCTTTAGTGATTGATCGGCAAAAACTCAAGAGTATAAAGGGAGAAAATTGAACACTTACATTTAGCTAGATAGATGACATCATCTAGATCTTAGGAAGGGTAATTAGGAATGAGAATGTTGGGTATTGGGAAGATCTTAATAGATTTGGAGTATTGGCTGTAGACATGGTTCTAGTTCTTGTTCTTAAAGATGAGGGTAAAAGTGGTTTGGTAGCTAAGATTCAAAAGAAACATGTTTGGTGAATGAGGAGAAGGAGTCTACATTCAAAGCACCGGTTTTTGAACCTCCACCTTATGAGCCTAAACTACCATTTCCCGGAAGGTTCAAGAAGGAATTGATTAAGAAGTATAGGGCTCAATTTGAAGAGAACATGAACGAGGTGGAAAAGGTAATGCTAAACGTTGAAGCATTTTTGGCAAACCCTCAAAATAGCAAGAATTTGAAGGACATAATCAAAGGGAAACTCGATGTTCTATAACGTATAGTGAAGCTTACACATGAGCTTGATGCAAAGAATAAAGATCCAAAGGAAGCAACACCTAAAAAGCTTCAGGATCCGTGAAGTTTCACTCTTCCTTGTACTTTGGAAACTTTTATATTTGAGAAGAGCTTATGTAACCTTGGAGCAAGTGTGGGTCTTATGCTACTATCAGTTGCAAACAATCTTGGTCATACATCTTACAAACCGTGTGGAATCTCCTTGGTGCTTGCGTATAGGTCCTTAAACTTTGGTTGGATTTCTATAAGAAATTCCGGTGAAGATAGGGGATGCAAAGGTGATCACGGATTTTGTGAACATTGAAACAGAAGGAGAACCAAAAGACCATCTCCTTCTAGGAAGGCCTTTCTTAGCCACTGCTGGAGCAAAGATTGATCTGGAGAAAGGGAGGATTGATCTCCATGTTGGGAAGAACCGAGCTCAAAGGTATGACATCATGGGGACAAAGAAGAAATCCACCATTGATGGACAAAACTATTGGGTAAAACTAAGAGCCGCTCTTTCTATTGAGATCCTCAAAGAAGCTAGCAATGGTAAGACTTGTTTCAAAGGCGAAGAGAAAGAATACAAAGCTATAGATTGATTGGCATGAAAGTTAGTTGACAAAAGAGGTCCTACAATCCCTCTGGATCCCTCTCAAGCTTGATTCAAAAAGGAAATTCAAGCTTACATTCTTAAAACAAGCTCACTTCGGAGGAAGTCCCATGTTATTCTTTGTACATATCGTGTTATTTAAGCTTTTTTCTAGTTTTGGAAGTTTATTTTGGTATGATTTTGGGTATGTTGACTTTTGGGATAGTTTGAATGTTGATTATTGCAGGTTTTATGGTGAACATAAGGCTCAAGGATGTATACCGGTTTCAAATATCGGGTTTGATAAAACAGAGCCTCAAGGCATCTAAAGCTGAAAAAGAAAAAAAAAATTACAAAGAAGAATCCTAAGGTTGCTCCAAAACCCTCTATTATTGAGGTACCACTTCTCAGCTTGTAAATACATGCATTTTATCTTTTCTTTCTTTATTTTATCTCATCCTTTGGATTCTTTTTCACACAAGAGACCGTGTGAATTAAGTTTGGGGGAGGGACCATATCTCACATTGTTTTGATTTTTGGTCTTATCATGCATTTGCATTGTGAATAGTTAAGGTTTGCAAAAATTCATAAAAACCAAAAATTTCAAAAATCTTCAAAAGTATTGCATCTAGTATCATATTGTGCATATTTTAGGTTGGATCCAGACTCATCTTAGGTTGCATCATTTGCATAGGAAGCTAATGATGATAATGACTTGTAAAGTTTAGGCTCTAGCCTTTTGAATTAACATCTTAAGTGTGATGGATAGTATTGAACATTCTAGTAGTCTTGAAAAGTCTTGAAGTTCATGTATTGGATCTTGTAATTTGAAAATATATTGGTATAGTCTCGAAGCTTGCTAGTTCTAGGTAGTCTTCATAACTATTTGGACTTAATTTGATTTACTAATTACCCTTCTCAATAGATATATTGATGTGTTTCAAGGTTTAATTATTTTTATAACGGTTTAGTCACCCCAAAACCGAAACACTTACGGCTAAACTGGTCATTCTTATTTTTAGGATGATTTCCCCCTCCACCGTAAAACCCAATTACCTAATCACTTGTGAGTTTCTCTTCTTTAGTGATTGATTGGCAAAAACTCAAGAGTATAAAGGGAGACAATTGAATACTTTCATTTAGCTAGATAGATGACATCATCTAGATCTTAGGAAGGGTAATTAGGAATGGGAATGTTGGGTATTGGGAAGATCTTAATAGATTTGAAGTATTGGCTATAGACATGGTTCTAGTTCTTGTTCTAAAAGATGAGGGTAGAAATGGTTTGGTAGTTAAGATTCAAAAGAAACATGTTTGGTGAATGAGGAAAAGGAAATGATAAGTTTGAAAAAGAATGACTAATCTCCACTAGTTGAAAGTAAAAAGTAGAAAATCCCTAAGTTCTAAGAGATCAGAAAAGCTCTAAGTTTCATAAATGGAAAATGCTAGGAAATTACAGGAATGAAAAGGATAGCCTAAGTGATAAGAAGATGCAAAAAGAGCTAATACATGTTAAAATAGTATAAAGGAAAAGAATTGAGAATCTAGTGGGGAAAAGAAAAGCCTAAAATGAAAAAAGATTTGAAAGAAAGAGATGTTTGGGAAGTTTTGATCTAAAAGGGACGGCTAGAACTCTTAGAAGTTGGTAGAATAGGACTCGGGAATTGGGGAATGATTAGAAAAGGAAGTTGAGAGATTGTATGCCCTATTGCCCTTTGTCTCGTTTTGATTTTTCTAATTCAATCACTCCTTTTTGAGTGATAACCCAATGATTGAGTGTAAACCTTCTCTCGATGCACTGGAATCCCTTTTCGACCTCACCAATTGAAACCTTCAAGTTATCTATTCGAGCATACTTCACTTATAAAAAAAATTTGAATGTAGGAAGATAACTTGGACTAGAAAAGTGGATCGCTGGCCTTTACTAATAGAATGGATAGTGAAAATGCTTGAATAATTTGATGAGTAGTGATGCTAGTTTGGGATTGATGGTGTATCATGTTTTGGATGTTAGTTCACTAGGCTTTGGCTCAATCTTTTGGTTCCGAGGTTTCCACTTTCAAACCTCTTTCTCTCACTTTCCTTTGCTGTTTTCTTGCAGACAAGTAAATGATAAGTTTGGGGGAGTTGATATATTACATGTTTAGTTCATTTTGACTCTTGGTTTGCATCCATTCTAAGTAGATTCGCTTTGCATATAGGTTAGTTTAGCATACATTTACATTGCATTTCATTTGTTCAGGGGTTAGAAGTGGAAGAACCGAAAGCGTGGATCAAAAGAGTTAAAATGATTCAAAAGGAGCAAAAAGCAACCTGTACCGGTACAGGTCAAGAAAGTATTCTGAAGAGGGATATCAGCTTAATGTACCAGTTTAGACAACCCGGAACAAGAAAACAAAACGAATACCGGTTTAATGTACCGGTTGGTACAAACTACACGCTATTATCACAGTTCAAACCTTTGACTTTCTTTGTATGTTTTAAACCCATTTTGAATTGGGTTAACCCAACTATTTTTAGCTTAACCCAATGCCTTTTTAGGTTACTATATAAGCTCTAAAACGTTATTTTAGAGATTTGTATCTTTGCTTTTCTTAAAAACAATTTGTAAACCTTTTTATCTAATGCTTATTTGAGTTTGATTTGTTGCTTTTGATTGTTTCTCTTCTTCTCAAATCTACTTCTAAAGTAGATTTGATTAGTGATTCAACATATTTCTAGTCTTGTATTTTGTGTTTTCTCAATGATTAGTGAGTAATTCTTTTATAAGCAAATGGTTAGGTAGATTAGGGTGATTAGGTGGTGGAATGTGATGTTTAGGATTTGAAAATCTTAAATCTTCATGTAGTAGATGATCATAATGCTAGACTTAACTTGATCAATTGAATCTAGATCATAGGGTATATAGTATCCGAAAGATGTTTGATGAAATGCTAGAACCAATCACTACATGCTAAATGAGGCCCAACCAAGAGATTTTTGTTAGTTAGTTTAGTGGTTTGGCATATATTAGATCTTAATGTTTCATAATTGTGTAATTATCCAAGAAAGTCTTAATTATATGATTAGGAAAAGAATTAGTGCCATGAGAATGGATTAGTCTATTTATGGGAATCTTAGACCAATGATTAGCTTAATAGTTAGCATTTTGAACATCACATGATATCACTTGATCACCCGAATCAATAACTTATACCATTTTCTTAGCCTTTTATTGTTAATTTCAAGTTTAATTTCTGTTGACTTTTGCTAGTTGCTGTTGACTTTTGGACTTGTTGACTTTTTATTGACTTTTTAGTTTATGCATGTTTGAATGTCTAAAACCAACAAACCTTAATAGCTTAAACTAGACATGATTCTAAAAAGACTAGTGTCTTAAACATTACATGAAATGGATTGAATCTTAAGTGTTATATCGACATAAAAAACTTGAATATTTGCTTAGATAAGGATTAGCAAAATTCTTGTTTATCAGTATGTCTCTGTTGCAGGTGTTAGTTATGTAGCAAAGTTCACCAGAAATCTACTCTCATTGGACACTTTCGAATGTCAAGGGTGTTCATTTGGGTTTGAGGATGGTCTCATGTCTATTAAAAAGGGAGATAAGACTATAGTATAAGAGGCATAAGAAAGGGAAAATTATACTTTCTTCATGCTATAGTGGAAAATCAGTCTGAACTCAAAGTCAAGTAGCTTAGAACAAATGAAGGTCTAGAATTTTGTAGCTCAGAATCCCTACGTCGTGGGCACAGCCGATTAACCTTTAGCTTTCTCTTTTCCAAGTGGTAATTCACCACCATTTCCATTGATAGTGCTCGCCATATGAAATGGTTCAGCTTATTTGGTTGTTGGACTCTCCTAAACCATTCCTTAATAGGATTTATTGATGGCGTTTGAAGGAGATATTGTGTATCCTCATCGAGCTTTGAATGTTCCAACTCATATTTTTATTTAACCGTAAACCTGCATGATTTCATGTAATGCCAACGATACTTAATCCTTGAAATGTCACATAGATCAACTAATTCGTGTAAATGTATTTAATTTCAGATAGTAGTGTCCACCACATTGAAATTAGAAATCTTTAGATTAGGGTTTGCGATTGGGTTCCTATTTTGTGCAGGAGTTGGTTTTGTACTTGGGAGCCAGTTATTCGGTTGATACTCAAAGAGTTAATTGAGACTGTAAATTTATTGGAAATATGTCTACCCTGATTTTATATTTTTGATATGTAATTGAAGATAATATTGATGAAGGATCAACAAACCAGATTTGAAATTTGGCACATATCTTTCGTAAGTAAGTATTTAACACTCCAAATACTACATTCTCCAAAAAATGGCCAATTAGATTCTGCTACCTGAAAAGGAAAGAAATCCTAGAGAATTTTCCTCTTAAAATCTTATTGGAAGAATGTTTATATTTGTTACAATCTCACATGTTGCTTAGCCAACAAACTCTATATAATTTCTCTAAGGATTCAAAACAAATACCTCGATTTTAGAAACAGAGGCTCCAATAATTCTCTCTTCTCTCTCCTCTCTTAACGTCTCTTTTCTCGTTTCCAACGGCTCTTTTTCCCACCGGAGTTTGGCCCTGGCCTCCGGCTCCGGCGTCTCCCCATGGCCAAGAAATACTCTCCTCCTTTCAAAAGAGCTTCGGTTTCTGCCAACTCTAATCTTCTCTCCTCCCCTCTCCCTCCTCCTCTTTCAATTCCTCCCCTCTCCCCCTCCTCTGCGCAAGCTCCGCCTCCTTTCGCTCCTGATTTTCAGGGGGAAGTCAAAATTAAGAAAGCTTCCACTCTTCCTCCTTCTGGAAAAGCGTCTTCCTCCCTCCTGAAGCTTCCAGATGCTTCTGCTACAGTTCAAATCTCGGAGGAAACTCAAGTACCTGATCCTCCAAAGGAGGTTCCAGAAAACAAATCTCCCCATCACCCATGGTTGGATGCGGTCCAGGGGCTAAATCGACGTCTCAAAAAAGTCGGTACTCCCTTTCTCCTTGATTCAGGGGAACCCTGCATTGAAATCCCCAATTCGGTCATTCTCAACAACAGGAAAAACTGGGACTCGTTTATTCTGGGTCAATTCCATGGCAAAGTTCCACCTCCTGGCACATTCCATGCCATAGTCAATGGCATATGGAGTCCCAAACTCAGAGATATTACCATCTCCAAATTATCAGAGAGATCTTATCTGATCAAAATTCCCAATTCTGCCACTAGGAAACGAGTTCTAGCTCAGGGTATGTGGCACTTGGAAAATCAAGCACTTTTTGTGGCTAATTGGGAATCTGGGCTCGACCCATCAGTTCCTGAACTGAAATCAGTCCCAGTGTGGATTGATTTCCACAATGTTCCCCTACAATTCTACTCTGAAGACGGTCTGCAACGTATTGCAAGCCTTGTTGGGGATCCTATTTCTCTACACCCTAACACGGCAAAGATGACGAACTTCGACATCGCTAGGGTGCTCGTGATTGTTGATCCTTCTAAACCTCTTCCAGAAGCTGTTAACACCAAGTATGAATCTGGGCAGATACAAAAAGTACTGGTGTCAAGTCCATGGATGCCTCCCCTTTGTTCATTCTGTGAAGAAATTGGGCATACTCTAAAAAGATGTCCCTCAGCCCCGGTTACCTGCACCATCTGTAACTCTACTTGTCATCAACCAGAGGAATGCACCAAACCGATCACCAAGAAAAACAGAGTCAAGAAATCTCAGGAGCCTCCCGAACCAGCTCTTCACTCAAGGAAATCCCCAAAAGGTAATCAAAGAGATCTAATCTCCTCTAGGATTCAAAGCCATCCCTCATCTTCTGGACAGACTATCCAAGATTCCCTTTTAAAGGCGCAACAGGATATGTCTCTTCGCTCTGTTGCCTTGAAGGCCTCTGTTGACACTCCCTCAACCAAAGTAACTCAGGTGAAATATGGCCCATCTAAAGCAATCAATCCCCTCGAACCCTCTGACAAATCGCCTAACCAGTTGACTCCAAAGACTCGGAAAGGGAAGGACATAGCCAACATTGTTCCATCAGATACTGAACAAGGTACAGACTATTCAGAGGATCTCTCTGATTCATCAACTGCTCCATCTGAAGAGGAAGATAACCCTATTGATACCCTCGAGTTCACAGAGTATATTTCCAAGAATAGGAAAAAGTTTGAGGCCCAACTACACAAGCATCTCCTTAAGAAGAAGCTTCTTAAATCAGGCAAATCAGCAAATAAGGTTTCTAGGGGGCTTAGCCCCTTCCCCCAATAATCTTTTATGTTAGACCTCTTTTGCTGGAATGTTCGGGGGCTAAAAAAGTTCAGTAGGCGTAATAAGCTCTCATCCAGTAAAGTTTTGCTAGGTAGTTTCATTGAAACAAAGGTAAAAGAATTCAGAGCTCAGAATATCATGTCCAAGTCTTTTCGTGGTTGGTCTTTGGTTAGCAACTACGAAATGGATGACTTAGGCAAAATCTGGGTTATTTGGGACGCCTCTGTCTTGGTCAGTGTAGTCACTAAGTCTGATCAGCATATTACTATTATAGCTAAGTTCCCTTACTTGGATCAACAGCTCCTTATCTCTTTTTTTTACTCCAGAAACTATAAATACAAAAGAAGACAATTATGGTCTGATCTCATCAGGTTCAGCTCCCATCCAATGGTTATTGACAAGGCTTGGTGTATTCTAGGTGACTTTAACCAGTCTTTAGACCCTCAAGACTCATCTACTGGGGGTTCAAAGGTCACAAGTGGTATGCAGGATTTTAGGGACTGCCTCTTTCAGTTAGAAATGGTTGATCTCAACTTTAGGGGAAATTACTTTACTTGGTGGAAGAAGCAAGTCAATAACCCTATTGCAAAGAAAATTGATAGAGCTCTAATCAATGATACCTGGAAGCTTTCATTTGCAGACTCCTTTGCTGAATTTGGAGACCCTTTATTCTCAGATCACTGTTACATTGGCATCCAGATACTCTCTCACAGATCACCTACCAAAAAAAGATTTCTTATAGGAAATCACCTCTTCACAGATGTCAACTTCTTGCCCATGGTACAAGCTAAATGGTTACAGATGCACTTCAATGGCACGGCCATGTATACTCTCTCCAAGAAGCTCCAGAGTTTCAAGTACCATATCAGATCTTTCCACAACGATGTCTTCTCAGGGCTTGAAAAACAAGTTATAAAAGCAACAGACGATTTAGCCTCTGCCCAGCAAGCTTTCTTATCCAACCTTTCTCTAAACCTAGCTCAAGTTGAGGCTAATGCTTATTCTAAATGGTTCAAGCTTTCAAATGCAGAAGAGAAATTCGTTTTTCAACGGGCAAAGGTTCATTGGTTCCAGCATGGAGACTCAGATTCTAAGTTCTTTCACAGAATGCTCAAGTCAAGACGATCTGTTAATAGCATCCATTATCTTATAAAACCGGATGGCACAAGACTAGAAGATCCAGAGGACATCTCAGCCCATTGTATGGACTTTTTCCAATCTCTATTGGGATCCCCCATCCCCTCAAGTGGATCCTTCCCATCTCAGCACTATTAACTCCCTTGCAAGTTTTAAATGTTCTGAAGTTATGAAGCAGGCTCTAATCTCTCCAGTCTCAGAAGAAGATATCAAGAATGTGGTCTTCTCTTTACCAAAAAATAAGTCTCCTGGTCCAAATGGCTATAATGCAGAATTCTTACAACACTCCTGGCCTTGGATGGGAAAAGATGTGATCAAAGCTGTTCAAGAATTTTTCAGATCAGGAAAACTGCTTAAACAACTCAACTGCACACTCATCACTCTCATCCCCAAGAAGAAAAATGCAGTTAAGCTTACTGACTTTAGACCTATCTCGCTATGTAATGTGGTCTATAAAGTCATCTCAAAGCTTCTAGCTTCTAAGTTAGAAAAAATTCTTCCCCACATGATCTCCAGATATCAATCTGCTTTTGTGAAAGGGAGACTGCTGGTTGAGAATGTCCTTTTAGCAGCTGAGATGGTTCAAGGATTTAACCAAAAAGGAATTTCAAAAAGAGCTCTCTTAAAAGTGGATCTTAAAAAGGCATTTGATTCTGTAAAATGGCCTTCCATTATTGCTGTTCTAGTGGCAGCAGATTTTCCTCCTCAATTTGTCAATTGGATTCATCAGTGCATTTCCTCAACTAGTTTTTCCATCAATGTGAATGGCAGCTCTGTGGTTTCCTCAAAGGATCAAAGGGGCTGAGACAGGGAGATCCCTTATCACCTCTTCTATTTGTTATTGCAATGGAACTTTTTGCAACTTTATTGGACTCTTCCTTTGTTTCAGGTGCTATAGGCTTTCATCCAAAATCTAAAAAGCTCAAAATCACACATCTAGCTTTTGCTGATGATGTGATGATTCTTTTTGATGGAAAGAAAAGATCTGCTCAAAATATTCTCTCTGTTCTGGACCACCTGCACAATATTTCTGGTTTGCAAATCAACTTGGAGAAGTCGGATCTTTACACGGCAGGTTTGAGTGCAAATAGTCAGTCCCAGTTGCTAGCCTTGGGTTTCACTTCTGGTTCTCTCCCAGTAAGATACCTGGGACTTCCTCTAATGCATAGAAAACTGAGTAAAGCTGACTATGACCCTCTGATTGATTCTATTTCATCTAAGTTTAACCACTGGGCAAATAGAATCTTATCTTTTGCTGGTAGACTAGTACTGATTAAGTCAGTAATCTTTAGCATCCTTAATTTTTGGTTCTCGGCTTTTAGAGTCCCTCAAAACTGTCTCTCTTTGCTCAAAAGTATGTGCTCTAGATTCTTATGGGCAGGTGATATATCAAGACAAGGTGGTGCAAAGATTTCCTGGACATCTCTCTGCCTGCCTAAACCAGAAGGAGGACTAGGCCTCAGGGATTTCAAAACTTGGAATACCACTCTATTACTAAAACTAATTTGGCTTCTTTTTTCCAAAGCAGGCTCTATGTGGGTGGCTTGGAACAGAGAAACAAGATTAAAACAAAGCAGCTTTTGGTGTTTAGAGCCTTCCTCCTCAGACTCATGGATCTGGAAATCATTACTAGCCCTTCGGTATGAAGCTAAACGTTTCTTGAGATGCAATCTCGGCAATGGTAAGGAAGCCAGTTTCTGGTTTGATATATGGCTCACTAATGGTACCACATCTCTGTGGGAAATTATGGGACATCAAGGTCCATCTTCATCTGGAATCAACAAGGACAGTAAAGTTGCTGATGTTGTGAGACAAGGTAACTGGATCCTTCCCTTCTCTAGATCCAGAAATCCTATCTTGTCTCTCCTAAGACTACTCTATCATCCATCCAACCCCCTCTGCTTACAGCTGATCCTGATTCTTACGTTTGGCTCACATCTTCGACTCATTCTAAGATCTTCAATACGGCTAACACATGGGATTTGATTCGACCTCGAGGCCCTTCCCTTCCATGGACCAGTACTGTCTGGCACAAAGGGCATATTCCAAAGCATTCCTTCCATCTTTCGGTGGCTCACCAGGACAGGCTACCTATCAAAAACCGTCTCATTAATTGGGGTTTGCCTACCTCTCCCACATGTGTACTCTGCAACTCACAGGATGAAAGCAGAGATCACTTGTTTCTGTTCTGTGATTTCGCATCAAACATTTGGTCCCACATCCTATGAAGACTTGGTCTCTCCTCATACCAGCTTATCAACTGGAACGCTCTAATGAATCTACCAACAGCCCAAGCTCAGAAGGAAAAAAAGGCTTTTGACAATTATTGCTCTCCAAGCATCCATTTACCAAATTTGGCAAGAAAGGAATTCTAGACTCCACGGATCAAGACCCCCAATGGATGCTTCAAGATCATTTTATGTCATTGACAGACAAGTAAGGAACATCATATTAGCTCGGCTTTCTCAAAAAGGCTTCTCTACTCTGCTATCATTTTGGTTCATGTACCACCTTTGAAAACTCTGTTCTGCTCTGTTTTCATTTTATTCCACTAAGGCAAAGTTTTAATTTTTTGTAAGCCTTTGGAAAACATTTGCATTGTAAGGTTTCTTTTTTTATTCTATTTACCAATTATCAAAAAAAAAAAACAAATACCTCCAACCTTTTTGGGTCGACATAGCCTATTCCAAGTTACCTTGTGTATTCTTCACGAACTTTATTTTCTAATTCCATCAAAAATCTGCTAACGTACTCTAAATTATATGTAGCAATAGACCGATTTTATTATTATCTACTTGCCATCCTTCGACATAAATTATGCCAACCATCTGGTAACTGGCTAATTAATGCGATCTCAGACATAGAAAATATTTTTTGAGCATTAGAACCTTACAAGTGTTTAGGAATCTCCAAACGCTTTCTTTTCCCCCAACCTTGGAAATAACCAGTCTCCTCTTGGGGAGGAAATTACCAACCATCAGAACTTGTTACCCAAATATAAGTATACAGTTATCAAAATTAATGCATTGATTGAAATCTTTACCATATAGTGAAAAATTTTTGGACATCGCATTGCATTGTACAAGGTTGCCTTGTAAATAAAATCTATCTAAATTTTCTCCTACGTATGATTATTTACCAAATAATCCATTGAACAAAAACCGAAATTTGCACTATTTTTTTTACATTCAAAGTATGAATTTTTAGTTTTTCATTCTTGAGATGTTTTCACTGACACTTCAAGCTTTCGAACTACAAACTTTTTATAATATTTACATATCTTTGTATCTTTTTAAATTTTAATAAATTAATGAATTTTGTAGTTTTAAATGTTAATTTAGGTTGATGACATGACATATATTAAGCTTTCGAAATACAAAATTAATGTCATGTCATCATGTCATATCATCACATTTATGATAGCACATAAGAAATAACAAAGTTTATGGGTTCTTTAGTAAAATTTATAGTTTGAAGAGCCAATTAAAAAAATATGAGGATTTAAAATGTTCGAAAGTTAAACTTTAAATATTAAAACATTACAAGAAAACACGGGATTTCTGACGGGCATATCCGTCAGAAATGCCCTGAATTGACGGGAAACTGACGGATAAAACTCGTCAGTTTTAAATGGTCACTGATCCAAATCTGGCAATAAATCCGTCATAAATTTCTGACGGATTTATTGACGGATCATTACCGACAGATTTATTAACGGATTAATATTGACGGATTGTTATTGACGGATTTAGTGACGGAATATTTGTGACAGATTTATTGACGGACTTTTCCATCAATTTATATCCATCAATAAATCCGTCACTAATTTCGTCAGAAATTTCGGACAGAATTAGTGACGGAATATTAGTGACAGATTTATTGACGGATATTTAAAAAACCGTTATTAATTAAATTTTAATTTGGAATAGTTTTTTTTTACTAATTTGAAATTAAATTTTAAAATATAAATAAAATAAAAATCTAAAATGTTAATAAAATAAAAATCTAAAATATTCATAAAATTAAAATGCAAAATATTTTAAAAATTCTAAAATAGACAAAAAAACGTTTTCAAGAACCGCTACAGCCACCTTCGTACTGTCGCGCCATCTGTCGCATAAACTCGTCCATCTTCTGTTGCATCTTCATTTGCTCTTCCCTAATCTGTCTCAGTTCCGCGTCGCGCTCATCTTGGGCCTCATTCATCTCGGCCATTTGTTGCTTAACGGCCGTCAACTCCTCGTTTTTCCTCCTCAATTCCTTATCCCTACTAGGATCCCTATGATGTCGGGATCCCGATCCAGGAAAGCAATAGCCCGCCATGTTCCCGAACCTGTAATAGCTTAACGGCCGTCAACTCCTCGTTCTTCCTCCTCAATTCCTTATCCCTACTAGGATCCCTGTGATGTCGGGATCCCGATCCAGGAAAGCAGTAGCCCGCCATGTTCCCGAACCTGTAATAGTGGCCCTTCGACTTCTTTGTCTCCTGCAACAAAAAACATTGTATTAGTATAGAAAATATAAAGTAGTATGTAATTTAGTTTAAATTTTACTTACCTCATAGACAACTTTATAGTGCGTATCCAAGGGGATCTCGTCATCGGATGTCATCTGAGTAGACCCGCGGATATCCTGGAAACGTTATTTAGCACCCTCGACCAACTCCCGAGCAAGCTGATCTTGAATCTGCCCGGTCTTATTGTTGGTGTGGAGATCCTCTACAATCTCGAGCGGCGTCGGATCATGGGCAGTCTTTCGTTTGTGTTTAACATTTAAAACAAGTAAAAGGTTAAAGTTCAAAGTTGTATGATATTTTTAAAAAAGTATTCAAAGTCATACATATCATATCTTCCCCTCGGGTGAATGAACTCCTCGCACCAGAGTTCATCGTAGCGGTCCCTCTCCCGTCACGTTCGCTCAGTCGGTTGCCCTGGTTTTTGACCGGCAACCCTTGCGTCCCTGGCTCACCATAGTAGTGTTGTAGGAGTCCATCGGGCATGTGCGAATGTTGCTTGCCTTCCTTCAACCATGTATCCTTCCGGGAGTAGATATGGGAGCTGAAGACTCTACCTGCCTTACTCTTGAATTCCTTCTTCGCTACCGGAGTCATCGCAGGACTCCAATTGTATTCAAGCTACAAAATGAAAAAATTTAAAGTTACCAAATTCTATAATTTGAATTAAAAATTCCCAAAAAGAAGCTGATAGTAGGATTTTTCTCATAACATGTCAATTCCTATTATACTATCATTGTCGAAGTAGTGATAATAGGTGTCAATCCAATCAGGTGATGTTATTAACCACTCTAGAATAGGATGGATGCTACTAATTCAAGCCAAATATAAAAGGTTGGTTTTTCTAACAATCCTAAGCAAATGAACAAAACATGCTGAAATGTAAACAAAAACAAGGGAACTAAAATATGCAACGAAAACTAAGGAAAGTCAGTGAGTGAAATGAAAGCAGAGAACGAAATGAACACGAAAGCAGTCAAAGACGAAACGGCTCCTGAGGACAAAGGTTATCGAAATGGTGATCGATCCTGACTCTCCTAAATACCTAACATACCTCAATCAATGAGCTATTCCCTAGACGATAGGTCAACTAACAATCAATTCCAAAGTCTTGGCAATCAATCTCAAGCAAGATAATCATAGAATCAACTGTCGTTGTAGACGATGACTACCTAGCAGGCACTAACATTCTACTACCCTTACTAACTCGTTTCCCACAACTATTCACAGAGAAGGGGAAACGAGTCTCTGCAACCCCCTCAGTCCGGTCACCTGCAAATACTCACTTCTCGGTGTTGCAAGGCCTAACGGCGGGCCTCCATCCCTGTCGGGTAACATTCAACTTAGGCAAGAAGGAAAAGTCAGGATTTCAACACCAAACTACCCCATC
>OVBE01003651.1:0-26177 GCA_900406425.1 Iberis pinnata
AGTTTAGCAGGCATAAATGCCTACTAAAATGCATTAAATCTGAGTAATATCAGGTAGCGAAAGAGATAGGAAAACCAGTGAAAGTTGATCTAATAACATTACATGTGGAGCGAGCTCAGTTTGCTAGGGTGTGTGTGGAAGTTAACTTGAGAGCTCTTTTAAAAGGAACAATTATTATCCATGGAGAATGCTATTTGATTGCATATGAAGGGCTTAGTAATATTTTTTCATCATGTGGGATCTATGGTCATATAGCTCAAGCGTGTCCTCATGCAACAGTTGAGAAGATAACAAATCTGTTACTTCAATCTTCGTCGGAGCAGGCTGCTAAAGCTCTACTGGAAAATTATGGTTTGATGGAAGTAAGGAGACCGAATCGAAAAAATGATGTAGGAACGTCGGAGCCTAATGTGTTAAAAGCTAAGTCAGGTGGAGAGTTTAGTAATCAACCTAATCAGACAACAAGAAACAATGGGAAGGAGACAGTAACGGTTGGCGTTAAAAATCGTTTTGGAGAGTTGGAGAGGATGAAAGGTGAACAAAGTTGGGAGAGAAAGATGGAGATGGCTGAATCGAGTAAGGAGAATGTTGTTCCTTTTAAAGGTTTTAGTGCGAAGACGCAACCTCAAAAAGTGGAGTCGGGAATGTAAAGTAAGATTAGTAATGAAGGTAAGGGAGACGTGATGAAGGTCAAGGGGAATGAATTTAGATAACAAATGAAGAAGAAAGGGCCTCGGATTCAGTTACAATGAACAAGCAAAGGTTTGGTGTTTGGTCCGACAAAGAGTGAGGTAGCTCTTTCGGAGTCGGGGAAGCGGTTAAGATTTGAACCAACTCCGATGGGACGATTAGGTGGGGCATTCGTGAATGGTAAGGAAAAGGAAGGAGAGGGAGATGGAGCTAATGGCAGTAAGAGCATGGAGATTATTGGTGTTACTAGTGATTCTATGCAAGTTCAAGTTTCCATGGGGAACGAAAGACCGGCTTCGGAGTTGAACTCCACGGCATAGGGTTTAGCCCTGGTAATTAAAGTTTATATGATGGTTAAAATGATGAATCTTATCTTATGTAATTGCTGGGGGATAACAATCCCAACTTTAGGCGCTCTATTCGTTACGTGTTGAAGAAGTATACGATATATGTGTTGGCGGTATTTGAAACTCATGCAGGAGGTGAGAGAACAAGACGTATTTTTGATAGTTTAGGGTTTGAGAATTATTATCGAGTTGATGTAGTTGGTCAGAGTGGAAGACTTTGGCTGCTTTGGAAGGAAGGGATTGGTGATGTGGTCATTGTTGAGACGTCAAATCAGTATATACATGCGAAGATGGTGAATGGAGTAGAAATCTTACATGTGATTGTAGTATATGCGGCACCGTTTGTAAGTCATCGTTGTAGAGTTTGGGCTGAGTTAAAGGCGATTATTAGCCAGATCCATGATCCAGTAATTGTAGGCGGAGAGTTTAATACGATAGTTCGAGTTGAGGAACGATCTGGTGGGAACGAGCGATTATCCGAGGATTCTTTGGCCTTTGGTAGTTGGAATAATGAGTTTTTGATTATTGACATGGGTTTCCAATGGATTTTTTTTACTTGGAGAAGAGGGAGATCCGAAGCTACCTGTATATAAAAGAGGTTGGATCGAGTGTTATGATGCGGTCAAGTGAGACTTAAATGGCAAGAAGCGACGATTACGCATCTGCCGTTTCTCGCTTCTGACCATGCTCCACTTTATATGCAGATGTGTCCAGAGGAAACACGTGATCCATCAAAACGGCCGTTTAGATTTGAAGCGGCTTGGTTGAATCATGTCGGTTTCAAAGAGCTTGTCGCACCTCATTGGAATGTGCATGTTAGTACACCATGTGCTTTGCAAGAATTACAAGAGACGTTACGGCAGTGGAACCTTGAAGTCTTTGGTAATATTCATAGACAGAAAGATAGATTGCTTGTTGAGATTAAGTATATACAAGATCAGTTTGATAGTGCCCCAATGGATAACTTGTTACAGAATGAAGTTGAATTGATTGATGAACTTAATAAGGCGTTGGAACAAGAAGAGGTTATGTAGTTTCAAAAATCACGTGAGAAATGGATAGTGTTTGGAAGACGGAGAAATACGGTACACTTATTATGGTATGGGGATGGTCAATAGGTCTCGGCTAAGATGTAACTAGAAACGTTAGCAGTGGATTACTACCGCAAGCTATACTCTTTAGATGATGTTGAGGATGAGATGGTGGAGTTACCGCATGTTGGATTTGTTGATTTATCACCTGAGCGTATATCGAACCTTAACAAACCTTTTGTAGATGTGCACATTGAGGAGGCTATGAGGAGTATAGTTCGATATAAATCGCCTGGTCAGGATGGGTTTCAACTGGTATTTTATCAGTCGTATTGGGAGACTGTAGGTAATTTGGTGGTGAAGCTAGCTCTGGAGTTTTTTTATACGGGTATTATGCTAACTGGTTTGAATGATTTGCTTGTGGTTTTAATTCCGAAGATGGAGAAATCAGAAGTTATAACTCAATTTCGCCCAATAAGCCTATGTAATGTGATATTCAAGACAATTATGAAGGTGTTGATGGTGCGTTTACAAGGTATTATGCCCTCTCTTATAGGGCCAGCTCAGCCAAATTTTATTCCGGAGAGATTGAGCACATATAATATTGTAGTAGTGCAAGAAGCCGTTCATTCTATGCGTCGGAAGAAGGGTAACAATGGTTGAATGCTTTTAAAGCTCGATCTTGAGAAAGCCTATGACTGCATCAGATGGGAGTTTTGGAGGATACTTTGAGAGCATCAAAGTTACCGGAGATATGGATTCATTGGATTTTACAGAGTGTTAAGAATCCTTCTTTTTATGGAATGGGGAATAGACCAAACCTTTCACAGCAACTAAGGGACTTCGCCAAGGGGATCCCTTATCTCCTTACTTGTTCGTTCTATGTATTGAAAGACTGTCTCACTTAATTCAGCAGCGATTAATGAGAAACGGTGGATGCCGATCTAACTATCGCGTAGCTGACCGATGTTATCTCACATCTGTTTTGCCGAAGATTTGATACTTTTTGCAGAAGCATCAGTCGAGCAAATTCGAGTCATTCGGAGTGTACTAGAACTATTTTGTGCTGCTTCGGGACAGAAATTAAATCTTGTAAAATCTAAATTTTCTTCTCTAGTAATGTGAACCGTAACAAAGAGAAGGAGATAAGTGATGAGAGTGGTATCCAAGTGACCCGAGACTTGGGTAAGTATTTAGGTCTCCCGGTATTACACAAACGGGTGAACAAAAATACGTTTTGGGATTTAACAGAGTGTGTTGCATCAAGGTTAGCTGGTCAGAAAGGTCGAGTATTGAGCCTTGCTGGAAGGTTGACTTTAACGAAGGCGGTTTTATCATCATTACCAGTGCACACTATTAGCTCGGTTGTGTTACCAGCTTCAACGTTGAGTTTACTTGAGAAACTATTGGGAGATTGCTTGTGGGGAAGCTCACCAGAGAAGAAGAGATGCATCTTATATCTTGGTACCAAATATATAAGCCAAAGGAGGAGGGTGGACTTGGTATACGAAAGGCACAAGATATGAATGTAGCATTAATCGCTAAAGTAGGCTGGCGGTTGCTGAGTGGAAACACTAGCCTTTGGGCCGAGATTCTTCGACACAAACATAAAGTGAAGCAGGTTAGTGATGCATCATGGTCTCTTACAATAAAGGGTGGTGGTCAGTGTTATGGAAAGGTGTGAGAACTGGAATACGACAGGTGTTATTACCAGGATTGTCTTGGATTATTGGGAATGCCCAAACAACTAGGTTTTGGAAGGATAGGTGGTTGGGTGTAGGCCATTTATCGCATGAACTTACTTTAGCCATTCCGGCCGAGCATGAGAATATGCGTGTGTGTGATTTGTGGAGAGAAGGATTTAGGTGGAGGCTTGACCAGATTGCACCGTACGTGATGTCACATATACTAGTCAAACTCTCATCTATGATTGTAGACACTACAAGAAATATACATTTTCTTAGCGCTCAAAAAACGCTATTGTAGGATAGCATAGCGGTTAATTAAACGCTCTGACAGCGCCCGTCATTATAGGTTGGACAGTTTAGATAGCAGATTTAATGTATGCTATAATTATCGAAGTTACGATAGCGTTGGTGAAAATGCAATTGTTTATTTTTATAATAGTGTCGTATATTTGTTATTAAAGGTTTTTAATAATAGCTTTAGTTTTTTATATTCAATAGCGTTGGATTTGTATTATAATTGGATTATATCTAGCAGTTTGTTTTAAAAAGATAGCAAACTATTTGTGCTATTATTGTGTTGTAATTACCCGATAATTAATAATTTTTTTTGCACCCGACAATTAGTATTATTATTTTTTGTGGTGTGCACCCTACAATTAATATTATTATAATTATAATTATACAATTGAATTTCTTTTGTAATTATAATATATATTTGAATTTTTTGTCAAATAAAAATTAAATAATTTTATTATATCCATAAAACATTTTCATGTTTACAAAAGAGTAGCATTTACATAATGTAAAGAATCAACCAATAGAAATCATAAAACCTATCAAACATCACTAAGACTATTTCAATCTACTACCAATTATCAGCATCTTCACTTTCTCCATTATCTATTTCTTGGATAGCCTCTAGGCGGTGCTCTCATTACAGCATACCAATTTGAAGAATCATCTTCCCTAGAGTAGAAAACCTACATCATATTTCACCTACATAAAAAGACATATGTTCATCCGGATCGGTGAAAAGAGAAACTTTATTTTTAAAAATAAAAGCAATCAAAAGATAAAAGCGAGAAAATCACCATAGGAGACGGGAGTACTCTAGCCTGAATTGAAGCTAGCCGACCAGTCACATTCATCCCAAACTCCCGGCTTACAAGCTCGATATTGTTAAATTCATTGTTCTTGACCATCTAATAATAGAAAAACAGGGATGCAAAATTAAATAAAGATTGTTTTCATTCAATAACTTTCTGTATAACTAGAAGCCATTGGCAGGTGGCTCTAAGCATTGCAATCACTTGCCTTTCATTGAGCCATTTGGTGTATTGATGCGTATCGGCTATTCGACATACCTACATACCCCAAAAATAAGCAAAGATCTTTAATAATACCACATAATATTCACGTGAGTAAAATGTCTGAATTAGAACTATACTTCCATGGGCAAGTAAGCAGGCTTTGAGTCGCTCATTGGTTGGATGGCAGGTAGTGATGGATATTTCACTTGATAGTTATATTTTTCAGCAAAATATTGTATAACAGTCTTCTTGTTGTTGTCCTCGAAAGTGAAACTGAAATGAATACGTAAAAGGTAAGAAGATGCTATGAAACCAAAAGATTAAAATCTTGAAACAAGGTAATGAAAAGAAACATATTCACTTAAGCTGCCTAAACTCAGATTTATCATCATTTGGTACAATGGAGTTTCAGCTTCTTTTTAATTTTTTCATGATGAACTCAGATTCTTCTACTGGTTCATCATCATTTTTTTCTCCATTTTCATTCATCTGAATTGGATTACCATCATCCATAATAAATGTAGTCTTCAACAAATCAAATGCCTACGTTTCATAACCAATAGTATGATACTTCATATTCATACCCCTAATTACATGATGATCAACTATGTTTTCTAATTTTGGATGGCATAAATTTTGGCAATCTCTACATGGGCAAAGAATTTCAGTCAGATTACCCAATCTTCTTGCTGACGAGTTAACGAAATTGGTTGCTCCTTCCGAGTACTCGGGACTAGTCCTACATGTTAAATCGCAAAAAAGTTAGAATACCTATTTCAATCGGCGAATGAAAGTATTTATCGAGAAATATATGTACATGATACCTTTGCAGCCAGTTCCACGAGTTCTACATATGAGAAATATGTAACGATTATTGCATATTAGGTTTAGAATTAAGAAGATGGAGATGACATATTAGGTTTAGAACTAAAAATCTTTTTGCAAAATTTTCAGTTTCCCGTCATAAGCAACTCGAAAGGAAAAACTACTCAGACTTAATGCATTAAGTTGTCTAAAAATATCCAGCGGTGTATGTTACATTTTCAAATTAGTTTTACAAAAAATAGTTAACAAAATACAATTACAAAATTTAAAGTTAATTATAGAATAAATATGATATTCTTATTCATACCAATATTCAAATGTTACTCCTATAAATTCATATATTCAAATGGATATAAATTATATATTAGTTATATGTTAAAAGGGTTTATATCAATTTAGGATCTAGTGTTAAGATCTACAATTTTGAAATTAAACAACTCAAGTGTGAAAACTAGTTAAACAACATAATAAACTGTCAAAAGTTGAATGTAAATTTAAATATATATATATATATAGTTCATATCAGATGAGTTTTTTTGAAATATTGGTTATAGGTTGGAAGGGTTTATATAAGTTTAGGATCTAGTGTTAAGGTTTACGATTTTGAAATTTAACAACTCAAATGTGAAAATTAAACAACTTAATAAACTTTTATTTAGAAGTTGTTGAAACTTTTAGTTTGTAGGGAATTTTTATGGTATATATAAGCATTTAGGGTTTAGGGTTATCAGTTTAGGATACCAGAAAGGCTGACATGTACACCATTTTGTACCTTTGTACGATTATCAGTAGCATTAATATAATACAACAAATTTGTGGCATTGGTACACCAAATTTGTTGTCTATCAGTTGTAAGAGAGTGATGGAGAGGGAAACAGAAGGGATGTAAGGGTCAACAGAAGCGACGCGAGTCTTAAATGCATATTTTTAGTTCTTTTTATTAAATTAAACACAAACGCGTCTCTTAAAAAAAAGTTGAGTTGTCTAATCATCTTCTGCATAGTTTTTAATATATATACTCATTCTCTTCATCTGTCCATTATTCCATTTTATTAATCATGAAAAAATGATGGTAAACCCTCATATTCTCGATTTCCCGCCGTAAATCCTTGAAAACATTCTCCTAAATGTCGTAAGTTTCTCATACAGAGAACTTTTCAAATACAAGAACATTTGTGCGGCTATGCACGTTGCGGTTCAAAGAAAGACATTCTACCGGAGCGTTGGTACTATTTTGCTGGTGTGAATTTCAATAGTTTGTGTCTCCACAATGAAAACCCTTCCGTTATCTTCCTTATCGGAGCTAGGGAGTTTTTCAGGACCAAGGACATGGAAGGCGGACTCTTAAAGATTAGGCTTTCCGCAGAGAAGGGGTATGATTTGGCTTTGTACACCTACAGTCATCTAAAAAGGATCATGTCGCCCGACGTGGTCTTCAACGATGATTTGGTCAATATATCTAGGGAGTTCTCACGGCCTGCAAAGCAGAAGATCCAAGCACCTTCTTCATTGTCGTGAAGGAACAGCTTGCCTCCATTCTTGCTCCAAAGGGTCACTGAATTCACAATGTCTACTGTCGGGATATTGATACTTGCCCATGTCAAGTCATCAATAGATGGGGACACCCGTGGGACGAGTGGTACAAACCAGATCCACTCTGCGATGCGTATTTCTGGAAGATGGAAACACTCGCTTTCATTCTCGAGTTGCCTAAAATGATTGTGGATTTGGGTCTTCAATTCCCTTGAAAATCTCAAACGTTTTTTTTTTTAATCAATGCCAATATTTCTTCCAACTCCTTTTTATTTAAAAGTTAAATTAAATCTATACAATATTGTAATGAATTTAATTCTCTATTGATTACTAGTGGTACTATTTGATACTTTTGATTTGCTATCTGAATTTTTTTATTTGTCCATCTCCAACCATGAAGTTATGATACGTTTTAGGTTGAAACATTTAGGGTTTAAGGGTTCTTTGATGCATGGCGATAAGTTCCTTTAATGAAATTAAACAGAAGTGAAGCGTGGCTGTAAGTTCATGTTTTCTATACATATTTGATATCGCTCAATTTTGATACCTTTTAGTGAGTATTTATACTTGCTATTTGTCATCATTCGAGTATTTTCTATGTGATATTGGTATATTTTCATGATTCCATGTATTTTGGACGTTCTTGAGCAAAAAAGGTGGTTTTGTGCACAAAATCGACATTTGGAGATGTTGCTATGAATGGAATGAACTGAAATTTTAAATCAAACTGGCCACGTGAGTTAGCTTTCATATAAAAGTTATTTGAGGTCTATCCATTGAAGAAATCAAAAGTTATGACGAATTTACTGAAGACTGGTCAAGCGATCTCGCAGAAGAAGCATGTGCAGCACGTGATGGAGCAGATCGATCGATCCTGAAGACTACCAAACTTCCATAAGTTTGGATCGATCGATCCACACTTGGATCGATCGATCTGAATGCTCGAGAATTATTGAAGAATGCCAAAAGACGTTTCTGTCCTCAAGACTTATCATAAGTTTTTATTAGTAGATTTTATTCTTTTTTGAACTCTATATAAGTTGGAAGGTTAGGGGTTATTTTAACAACACACAACACAGACACAAATACAATTCATAACACAGTTTATTATTTTGAGAGGTTTTCTGAGAGAGACGAATCCTGAAACCTATATTTTGGAGAAGAATTATGAACTCTCTTTTATTTACTTTTATTAAATTCTATTTTTTGAATATACTTTCTAAATTGATGATTGTTGATTGCTTGGATATGTCTGAGTAGTATCTTTGTTAGGTTTTAGGGATTTCCTAAAGAAAACAGGTTTTGATGATTAGAGTTTGACTTTAATGGATTTAAATTATTAGGTTCTTAATCTATATTTATTATCATTGCTTGAATTAGCCTGGTCACCTAGTTCATGATTTTAGGTTAATAAATAAAAATAGATTTGATTTATTGAATCTGACCTAGTCTAGATGAATAAGTATCTTTGCTTGCGGGAGTATTGTCTTAGAATGCTTATGAACATATCGAATATGTAATCACTGAATGATTAATTATCTGATTTAGATATCTAAGATTTCAGGAGAAGGTTAGTCTTTATTTATAGAAATTCTATCATAGGGGTCTAATACTTCGGGAGGAGATTAGTCTATTTCTGTCAACCTGAACTTCAAACCTGAATACCTGTGAAACTTCTTTATCGCCTAGCGTTTTATTCTATTGGTTTACATTCCCTTTTAATTATTCTCTTTACATTTAAATTGTTCTAAATACATTCCCTCTTTTATCATGTCTTAGCTAGAATCGATTTTTAACTAAGATTCGTACTTTCTGATCTCTGTGGGATGGACCCTAAACTATACTATAAGGATCTGTTCTCTGCAGTGTAGATGTAGAATTTAAAACCTGAACCTATCAATATTCCTCACAGGTTATGATTACATGATCTGAGGTTTCGTATATAAGTTGTTAAAGTTTAGTAATTGTTTAAAATTTATTAATTGTTAAAGTTTATTAATTGTTTAAAATTTATTAATTGTTAAAGTTGTTAAACATTATTAATTTCTCTTATCTTCTCTTATTTGTTCTTTATTAATTGCTCAGATATTTGTCAATTTTTAAAAATGTGTAGTGCGTATAAAATTGTTAACGTGTTAAGAATAGTGAAAAAAAGTTATTAACAATAGAAACAAATAAAAATTTGTTTAGAAAATATTTTGATAACAATGGCAATTTCACAAGATCGTCCTCATAACCTCGACCTCCGGAATGACTGGGTTTATAACAACATTAGAAACACCGTCGAAGCTAGAGTAGACGGTGGTATTGCCATTCCCCCGGTGAATCATCCAGAATCGGAGTTCACAGTATGTACCGCCGTTTTGATGTAGATTATGCTTCAATGCAGCAAAATGGTGGTGAAATCAGAAAATACGATATCCACAAATGAGCAGGTGTTGCAGAAGAACGTACCAGTGCTTCACAAGAAACTTTGATAGCTCGACATTATCGCCTTCCTGCATGAGAGAGATGTCAACATTGACGAAGGATAGAAGGGTGCACTGGATGTGGTTTCCAGTGTGGGCAGCAAGTATGAACTCCCTCACGATCCGGTAAGGGTATACGACCTTAAATCTTCGAATCACCTCACCCTGAAGGTTTCCTCGCACATACCAGTGGTGAGATCTCTGACTTTAAGAATAGCCATTGTTAATGAAGATGAGCGATTAAGGATGAGAGATCAAAATCTTCGAGATGACAGATGAGATATCAAAATCTTCGAGTGATTTGATTTTGTTTTATTTTTTTAGAGATATGAAGACAGAAGCGACGCGACTTTTAAATGCATTTACTTGATTTTCCTTAATTAAATTAAAAAGAAACAAGTAACTTAACTGAATTTTTTTAATTTCTCTTAGGTCTTATCATGTTCTCTTAGGTAATGATAACTGCAAGTTATAGGTTTCGTGTAGTTGTTATATTTTATTAAATTTTCATTATATCTCTTATCTTCTCAACTTTTTTTACATTAATTGCTCTGCTATTTGACACTTTAGGTATATATGTGGTTATGATTAATTTTTTTAAAATGTGCAGTGGTAAAATTTAACATTACAATTTGTACCATTAATTTTTTACTTTTTGTTCAATGAATTGTAGGTTCACGAAAATACAAACATCATTGTAACACTCGATTTAAACAAACAATAAATTAACATTTGGTCAAATAATAGTTGACCCTAATGCATTAGCAATAAATGTAATCTCTTCAGTTGGCCTCTACACCTTCGCCTTACCAATCTTATCAATTTGAACCTAAACCTTGCTTGCATTTGGACCTATTGGTACGAAGTGGCACTTCTCATTTGGATCTGTTGAAGCTACTCTCCCTTCAGCTACCGTGCGTCCAGAGTTTTTGCAATCCAAAAGAATACATTTATCCTTTGAACTTCTCTTGGAACTTTGTTGTTGCGTGGACTCTACAATTGAAACAACAATAGATTAATCAAGTAAACGATCAGTCATTAAATAACTAGAATAGCAATAACATACCACTATTTTTGAAATATCTGGTTTCGTAGGAGTTCATTCGGTGGATGTTGGGTTAAGGAGTTCAATCTTTAATAGTGGCCATGCAATTTTCTCACCAAGTGCATCAGATATACCATGGCAGGAGTTGGCCTCCAAAGAAAAGCTTTGGCCTTACAAATCGTGTCAACTTTAACACTAACAGCAATTGGACCTATAGGGATATTGTTGACCCTTTCTATTGCATTTGTTGAGCAAATGATACCTACACCAACAAGCTCATTGTTTCCATCGGTGTAATCAAATATTTTACATCTTTGAGTCTCATCTAAACTGGTTTCTGCAATGTAAAAGTGTAATAATTATGTACTTGAATAGTAAGAAAATTAGATAGAGAAACTTACATATATATAGTTTTCAGAACTTGTTTTCCTATCCACAATAACTTTCTCAACAGGCCATGCAATATTGCATCCCACAGCTAGGCCAATTGATGCTACTGACTCTGATATAGGCCTCCAGAGAGCAGCTTCAGGTGTGATTACAGATGTCACAATAATGGCTACTTCAGAAGGACCAAATGGTATCCTACCAACTTTGTAGTACGGATCAGCAGAGCAAAATGAACCTTCCCCAATCACAACTTTGTAGTCAGTCCAATCCATCACTTGTACTCTCACACCTTCTTTCAATTCAGAAACATGGCCACTAATTTAATTAACAAATTAGAAAAACCGATTTAAAGTGATATGAATATATAATCACCTTATTTCTAGTTAATCCTTCCACAACTCCCTTCAACTTTTCAATCTCACATTGCAAATCAACAATCTTTAAGTCTCTAGCTTGCAGAAATGATAGCTTAGTAGAACTGATCCACCTGCCACACCGTCTCACGCTTCCATGTTTCTCTTTTTCCAAAACCTTGCTCACTGAATCTTCCTTGAAGTTATTACAGGATGTAGAGTTCATCTGACTATCGAGTGACTACATTTGTTCCTAATATAAATATTTTACACACAAGATATAAGAATGATCATTTATTTTATATTTTTGTGCACCAAAGTTTCATTCCAAAATTAAACGTTTACATAGGAAGAAACCGCTTCGGACATAACCCGAGCAAAAGGCTCAAAGGCCCAAATAAACATGAAAAACATAAAACATAGCAAGGATAGAGACACAAGCTTGACGGCACTTGATGAACCGATAGCGCCAGATTCAAAGAGACTAAGCAGCTTCACATTCGTGGAATACTTAAGGTTCGAACCGGCTTCCTGAGCTAAACAAGGGGAAGTCACCTTGAGAGGTGTCTTTTGCAAACAATCCACAACCGCAAACTTCATCACATTGAAATTTGTTGCATCTTCCGGTCTCGTAAAAACCTTTACACAAGATAGCAAATTGGTTTGGACAACTAACCTTTTCTCCAGCTTAAGATGCCGAGAAAAGAACCTTCTCGATGAGAAGGAGGGCGAAGGGGAAGTCATCTTCTTTATCGAGACACACACTCTCCAAGAGAGGAATAGGGGCGATATAGATCTCTCTTTAAATAACGATGTTGATAGACGTGATCTCTCTTTGTCCTGGAAAGAGGAAAATTGACTAGATATCCCTAGAAAAAGGTTATCTAAAGGACTAGCAGTAAGACATAGCAACTTAACTGCCACCATACATTCAACCCGACTTGTGATCACAAACCATAAATTTGCATGATTATCGAACTTAGAGATAAACATCTCAATTGCATAAGCAGACACCTTTGAGTAACCATCACAGCCATCCACCATTGGCAAACATAATACTCTGATACTACCAAATTCAAACTCAACAGAATCGGTAAACTGAAGAGCATGATACCGCATGCCTTTAACATACTGATTTTGAATGAATATAGAAATTGGTCGATAGAGGAATTTAAGCTTTAAAGGGTTGAGATAATCAAATTCTTTACCGGCAAAAGGATTGTTTCTTCGTGAAGTTCGTACCACGGTAAAAGAAAACAATTGTGCTCCATCGATAGAGAAACACCTGAAAGCATCTTTAGATTCCTCACGTTTACTCAACAAGGCCTCATCGGGAACAACTAGTTGCAAGTGACTCATAACGTGATACCGCACGTCTTGATCAATATGGAAGCTAGAGGTTCTGTGAGTAGTCCAAAAAAAGTCTCCATTGACTTTAATGTGGTACGGCGGTGATAAATACAAATAATGTTCTTGACCAATTGCCTGAGCTGGGACCTTACAGGATGGTGAAGACAAAAGCTCACAAAGCAAGGTCTGAAATAAGAAAACCCAACATGAATCTAATGTTCTGGTCGTAACAGTAGAGACTAGAACCACTTCATCGGGTGATTCCCGACATAGTTTTGCCTTTAGAACTTCTGGTTGAGATGCAGTCGCCGGCGAGTCCACCAAGAGAATAATCACGCTTGTAACCAAAAGAGATCTTTGATCTTCATCTACGAGATCTGCTTCGGTGGTTTTCAACAGACGAGTATGAAGATGAGATGAAGGAAAACTGGTGCAAAACGAGACACTAACTGGAAGGGAGGAGCCTCGCCGCAAAGATCTGACCCGCACTATAACCCATGAGAACGAAATCGAACTTGCAGAGAGGACGAGGTCGAGAGATATAGAGATTAAGCGCCCAAAAGTGAAATACAGAACAAAGAAAAGATGAAGACAATTTCGACGCCGGCGAGCTCTAGCCCCGCCAGCGCCGAAGAAGAAGATCATAGACTTGTGCGGCGCCTCGTAAATCGGGCGTGAGAGAAAAAGTTTTTAGGGCTAATACTACTATATAAGAATGATCATTTATATATGTAACAATGTATAAACAAGTTTCATAACTACTTACAACAGTGTGAGAAAATTCAGGCCTCACAGCTCTACCATCCGCATGTGTGTGTCCGGCAATCCAAATCTGACTCCTACTAATCTTCCTTGGATATGGACTCTTCATTTTCTCTATAACAAAAAAAGATTAAATATTGAATAATCTTTTTCATATGATTGAATTGAATATTCATTATAATTACCATTTCATAAAGCATCCCTTTGCGACTTGTTGTGTGAGGTATCTGTTTTTTTCTCAGCTCTTTGTACTTCTTACTTGTTTCCTACAACAACAATACTTAATTAAAACTAAAATACATATAAAAAATACAATATGACCATTACAACAACATTAACAACCTTGAACGTGTGAGAGGTCTTCCTCCTAACCCATGAGTTCCATACTTGAGAAGATGGGATGTTGTTGGATTTTAAAGCAATCCTCTCAGCAACACTTTTGGGATCTCTTACTTGTGCCACCAGCCTTGACTTCCCATCCCTCCACAAACATCCTAGTTGCTTCATAAGAATCTCTTTCTACCACTCTTCTTTCATGTTAAACCTCCCCTGCATCAAATTATGATAAAATGAACACTTAGCTTGGATTAAGATAAATTGCATAAATGGTCAAACATACCTAGATCTCCTCCCACATGGTATCCTTAGACACTTGATCAAGTTGTCTCCAGTCAGGAAATGTAACTGGAACATGTTCTCTCACCAGAAGACCAAGAAAAGATGACAATGTAACAGAACCAGGTCCAACATGTTCACCATACTCATTAAAAGACACTGAGACCTTTTCATTAGGATATGTAGCCATAGTACGCATATGTGTTGGTCCTCTACTCTTTTTTTTCCTTCACTTCATTAACTGGAGTTTTAATTTCCTTGAGTACTCTCATTGTTAACCCTATGTCAATCCATGTTAACATGGTCATTATATTCAGTACTCTGATCATTTTCTTCATGGTCATTCTGTTCAGTACTCTGAGTCTGATTATTATCTTTCTCAAGAGCTTGTTTCTCAGTAACTTCTATCTCATCTTCAAGTGCTACCTTCTCACCCTCATCAAAACCATCATCATTATCAGCAAAACCATCATCATCTTCATTAACTTTTTCCTCATCTTCAAGTCGGCTTACATTCTTACCCTTAACATCTTCCACCACTCTATCTAATTCTTCAGGTTCAACTGCCTCATTGGAATTTGACAGATTAACAACCTTCTTATTTTTTCTAGAACTCCTTTCCTTGTTTGAATCTCATCATTGCTAGCATGTTTTACCCTATGTTGATCCAAATTAAAAGGTTCTTCTTCAGTACTACTTCTTCACTTAGTTCCTCTTGATTCATTTTTACCCCATGTTGATGCAGGTGTAGCCTCTAAGTCTTGGTTACGTCTACTACGACGAGCCCCAGCAGATCCGGATGTCGACGTGTATCCTCCTATCGTCCTTACTGTCATTTTAAAACTAAGAATAAATAATAATATTTTAGCTAAAAGTTATTCTTAGCTAAATTCTACATCTAACGAACTCAAACAATCTGTATATATATATATGATACCTCGTAATCAAAATAGCAAAACTAAACAATCTGTATATACCTAAATTCCACATTTGCAATATGACATTGCAAATTAACTAAATATAAGGAAGATACCTTCTCAATGAAACAATGGAGCTTCGAATCGGTGAGATCAACAATGTTTTGAAGTAACGCATACACTGAAGATCTTCTGAAAAATAATGAAGAAAGAGAGAAATAACTAAGTCGATCAATCGAATTGATTATGTTGAAAAAATTTGCCATAGCGTTTTTTGTATTATCTGCAATAGTAAGTGCCGAAACTACGCAAATTTACGCGCCTCAGTATTTTTGTTAACCCGGGAATGAAAAAATAGCGTCCAAAACTATGCTTATTATTTTCGTTTAGGTTTTCAGTTGCTTGAACTAGTCCAATAGTGGTTGATTCAATTCTTTTATCTAACGCTAATAGCTTTGTGTGCTAGAGACAGGTTCGATTATAGTTGTTTGGAGATGATATCTCTGTTTCCACACCAAAAAAGAAAGAATAGGTTGCATTGTATGTTAAGTGTAATTTTTATTTTTATTTCAATTTTTATTTATAAAAAGTTAAAGGGGGTGCATTGAAATTGAAATTTGAATGATTTTTGATAAATTGACAAATCCACCGTTATTCAAACAAAATTTTTCAAAAACATCTCTCAACACTGTGAAATTCAAGTTGTTATCTTTTGCGAGCAAAACATCCACTATAGAGAGAAGAGAGAAGGCTCCAAGTGTCACTTCTTCGCCTAGATATGGCACAAGAAATCTCCCAATTTAAGCCTAGAGTGTGTGACTGGTTTGCTCATGAAAGATCTAAGATATATGTTCCGGTTGGTCTTAACTTCTCCACGTCTCTTATTATAAATTAAGGTACTTTGAAATAAAGTGAAATAGAGTGGGATTCAGATGATACAACAATTGAATTTTGGGCCTTTCCAACCTAGTTTCTTTTATACTTCAATATAAAGTTCGAATTGAAATCATCTCTAATCTCACTCTTTTCCAAATTCCAAAATAGAATAACATGTGATATTACTCGATATAGAGAAATTATACGTATAACTCTATTTTATATTCTATTTTCTGGAGCTACCCATTTTAAAATATAACACAGGGAATTAACTACAATACAAATTTATTCTAGAGAGAATGAGCTAAAAAAGTTTTTTTAGTCTATGTTTGCGGATTTAACATTTTGAAGAAAAAAACATTTTATGCCTAATATATTTTTATCTTATCCATATCTAGTAATATTCATACAATATCTCCTTTAAAATATTAACTAGATTAATTTTCTAAATTTTTTAAACAACGTTTCTTTTTCCTTCACTGTGTTTCTTTTTCTTCATTGTGTTTATTTTCTTCTTATTCGATGTCTAAGTTTGTCTCTATACATATATACATAAGAATCATTTATCAAAATCCACTAAGCAAAACATCAAACAGTATATGATCAAAATTGACAAATAAGGTAAGTTCTTATATGTGTAAATTCGTTTATATATGTTTAGTTAATGTTTTGATATTCAAAGGCGACATTGTTAGCTTTTTATCACATAAGCTACCTCTTACTTTTTTACCTATCAGATAAGAGACATTGTGGAGTGTTTTTTTCTTTTTCTTGTAGTTTCCTAAGATGATCTCCTAGACTCGAGTGGTTTTTGAGAAGAAAAACGCAATTAATGTTTGATTGGATCGCTTTGTGATTTTTGGAAGACCATGTCTTCTGGAAAATCTATTTTAGAATATGACGTATTCTGTAAAATATATTCTAGAATATGAAGCCTTCTAGAATATCTATTCTAGAATATGACGTATTCTAGAAAATATATTTTAGAATATGACGTGTTCTGAAAAATATGTTCTAGAATATGACCACTTCTAGAAAATATATTCTAGAATATGACGTATTCTCACTACAAAAAACAAGTTGTTATTCATAGCACATTGTTATAGCTCGTATCACCGATTTGTTGTCGTTGATGAATGAAATTTATTTTAATTATATCACAGCATTAGATGAATGCTATGATAGAGTTTTAGTAAGCAGGAACCTAAATTTAGTTTTTCCACAAAACACTTAGTAAAAAATTAAAAAATCCCTATTATAATTTGTTTTCCCTTTCTTCACTCTCATTTTCCCCTCTTTCTCAACTGAACCCTAAGAGAAATCTATATCAATTCTCCATCACGATTCCAATATCTCTCTCAATCTACATCTCCAACTCCGGTTCTACGTCTCAATGGCACACATTCAGCTTGCCAATTAGCGAGCTGGATCTCGTAAATTCCAGCACGCCAATTGACGAGTTGATTTTGTCTTGAACCCTTCATCTGTAGTTTTGTATCATTCCGAGATTCCGTTGAAATTCTGCGACTAAAATCATAAAACTTATTCTCTTAGTATGGATATCGCGACCAAATGACTACTCCTTACGGATCGCAGAAGTTTCAGGAGTCTTTTCATATAAGTTTCGAATTGAATAAAATGGCTAAACAACCAAAAATATTATTCTCCAGAACGATCGTAAGGATATGTTCGTATCTTTTAATCATACGAAGCAGTAATGGTCAATTTTTCGTAAGGCCCATATTGTATCAACGCACGAAAGACCAATTGTTCGATGAGGATCGTAAAATCGCTTAAACCGCATAACGGGCCAATAAGGCCTAAAACATGATGAACGGCCCACTAGCTTCTGAGCAAGAATCCGGCCCAAGTGCGATGACGGTCAAAACTTGTTGCGCAAGACATAGAGAAATGGAAGGAATTCGAAAAGGAAAGTTTTCGCAAAAGAAAAGGAAAGTTTTCGCTGAAGACTCGGGAACCGGAAAAGGAAAACGGGCAAGCAAGGAGTCTATATAAGGAGGATGAAGGGAGGAGACAATCCAAGTTTGACATTCTACACACCAGAGACTTAGGGTTTTTAGACTTTTATTGTTAGTTCTAGGATGTTCTCCTATTGTTCTTATGGCCAAAACTATCACCTGATTGTTCTTACGGGCGGAACTATCACCTGACTGTAAAACGTTCATGACATTCAAAATAAGAAACCTCTTTCGCCCTATTTTGTATTCTTTAAATTGCGTACTCTTTCATTTTTTTCATACTCTGATTATGTTCGTGATTGGCTCACAAAAATTTGGGATCTATAGAAAGTTAGAGTTCACTCTAATTTTCCGTAACTAACAGATATCGATCGTATAGATCTCGGTTCCCACAGTTTGGCGCTAGAAGGAGAGGACAAGAGATTTCTTATAAGTCAAACCAAAACTTTAGGCATGACTATTGAAATTCAAAACAACCAACCATCTCGCGACGGTCTTCCGCCGCTCGATGAGCAAACTCCGCTGATGAACGTCACCGCAGTCAATGCCGACGCAAACACTGCGGCGTTCGAGGAAATTAAGAAGATGTTCTTGGCTCTCGAAAAAAAGTCGGACGAATGGGACAAGGAGACTAGCTCTTTTGCAAAACAGGTGGAAACCTTAACCGTAGAAACCAGAGCTATTCTCCCGCACGAAACTACCAGACTTCACGGAAGAAAACTTGATTTCACGACCCTGCACGACGGGATGCGGAACACGCATAAGGAGCCTTTAGGACATAATCTCGACGAGATAACACCCGATGCTACGCTCAAAACCACCAACGAACTCCCACCTCTCTGTAAGGAAACATATGAAGTCGAAGCTGAACGAGTCAGCCAGGAGCTCAATGAATCGTCCAAAGAATCGAATAAAGATGTTGATATACACCCCCGATGGGATAGAGATCGTTCGACTCAAAAAAATCTCCGATTTGATAAACCCATGACCGAAGAAGAGGAAAACGTATTCTGGGTGGAGCAAGAGAAACAAGCCGAGGAACAAGCTCGAATCACCATAACAAACGCCAAGATGCAAGCAGTCAAATCGCAGATCCACAATGCCACTAGCACAACCCTAGAAATTGACTGACTCCTCGAAGAGACACGAAGAACTCCATTCACGGCTTGCATAACTTGCGCCCGAATTTCTGATCCTGGGAAGATCAAAATCCCAATGTATGACGGCACCACCGATCCAAAAGCACACTTTCAAACTTACTAGGTCGCGATGGCAAGGTCAAAACTAAGGGAAAGAACAAAAATAAGCAGGTTTATGCCTTTTTTTCGTAGAACATCTCCACGTGGTAGCCCTTGAGTGGTTCTCTTGACTAAAACTAAACTCCATTGCCTATTTCCAACAACTCTCCTTGGAATTCCTCAAACATTATTCCATGTTCATGGATAGGGAAACCTCCGACGTCCATCTTTGGAGTCTTGCTCAGAAAGAGGATGAATCGCTCCAGGATTTCATGAAATGATTCAAGATCATAATGTTGAAAGTCAGCGGCATCAGCGACAAAGTGGCCATAGATGCACTCCGCAAAACTCTCTGGTACAAGTCCAAATTCAGAACATGGTTAGCCCTCGAAAAACCGGGTACGATCCAGGACGCACTACACAAAGCCACAAATTTTATTAACATTGAAGAAGAGATGAAAGTTCTGTCGCAAAAGCATAAGTTGACGAAATCTTCCGCCAAAGATGCTCCCTCAGAGCAGAAATCAAAAAAGAAGATCCCTTGCAACGAAAAATACGTTTATCACGAGGGAGAAAACCTCCAGGGAGCGCATAATTACGAGATCAATCCATCGTCCGAAAGAGGGAAGAGGTCAGGTAGTACCTAGACTCGAAGCTCCTCTTACAACGAAAATTCGTTCTGGTGAGTTCCACCAGACCAAAGATCACTCCACGGCAAACTGCAAAGTACACGGAGCAAGGTTAATGGCAAAGTTACTCGCAGGACAAATAACGGAGATCTCCAGCATAAACGATCTCCTCAAAGATTCAAACAGGCCACCGAGGCCAGGATAGGCACCTCCGGGAAACAACGCGCCCCAGGGTTCCAGAACAGAAGGAAAACATGAAGAGAACCCGAGGACATAACCAGCGACATAAATCGCCGCTGAATAAATATGATAATCGGACGGTCAAAATACTGCCAGGATAGCGTTTCTGCAATTAAAGCCTATCATCGAAAGGCCGAAACAAGCGCCAACTGGTCTGACCATCTTCTATTCGCTTCTTCTGACTCGCCAAAAAAACATGATCACCTTCGAGGAAAGCAAAACTGTCGGAATCGACACTCCTCACAGCGATCCTCTTGTAATCGATCTCGTCATGAAAGATCTCGTAGTTACGCGGGTCCTCGTCAACACATGAAGCACCATTGGGGTTGGAGCAGTTAGATGTAAAGACGGCATTCCTTCATGGTGATCTTGAAGAGACTATATACATGAGACAGCCACAGGGTTTTGAGGTTTCAGGAAAAGAAAATTGGGTTTGTGTGCTCAAGAAATCTTTGTACGGTTTGAAGCAGAGCCCTAGACAATGGAATCAAAAGTTTCACTTGTTCATGAAAAGTATACAGTTTAACATAAGTGAAAGGGATAGTTGTGTTTATGTCAAGAAGAACAAGGACTTGTCATACATATACTTTTTGATATATGTAGATGACATGCTTGTAGCTTCAAGGAACAAGGAAGAGATAAATATCTTGAAGACACAGCTTAGTGATAAGTTTGAGATGAAAAATTTGGGTTGTGCAAAGAAGATTCTTGGCATGGAAATTAACAGGAACATATCTGAAAACAAACTAGAGTTGTCACATATGGGCTACATTGAGAAGATTCTGAAGGGATTCCATACGAACCAAGAAAATCCTGTTTTAACAAGTTTGGGAGCTCATTTCAAACTCAAGTCTACAAAAAATTTAGAATTTCAGAAACATGAAAGCTTTATGAAGTCAGTTCCTTATGGAAATGTTGTGGGTATTATAATGTACTTGATGATTGGGACTAGGCCAGACTTGGCTTACTCTGTTGGAATGGTCAGTAGGTTTATGTGAAAGCCGTTAAAAGAACACTGGTTGGCTGTGAAATGGGTTTTGAGGTATCTCAAAGGCTCAGTTAGTAAAAGATTAGTGTTTCAGAAAAGAGAAGGTTTAAGGCTGTGTGGCTTCAGTAATTCAGATTTTGCTTCTGATTTGGATAAGAGGAGATCCATTACGGGTTTTGTATTCACTTTGGGACGTACAGCAATTTGTTGGAAGTCAGGCTTGCAGAGGGTTGTAGTACTTTCAACAACAGAGAGTGAGTATATTGCTTTGACAGAGGTTGTAAAAGAAGCTGCCTGGTTGAGAGGATTACTTGGTGATTTTGGGTATTATTAGAAGCAGGTGGAGGTATTTTGTGATTCTTAAAGTGTCATTGACCTGTCCAAGAACAATGTCCATCATCAGAGGACAAAGCATGTTGATGTGAAGTTTCATCACATAAGGGAAAAAGTTGAGGATGGTTGGGTCAAAGTTACAAAGATCTCTACTTTGGTTAATCCTACTAATATTTTCACCAAGACATTGCCTGTAAATAAAGTACATGAAGCATTGATAATGCTTCACTTATGCTCTGATTAGTCAGAGTATGGTTCCGGGACTGTGTATTCACTATGGCTTGTTGTAAGCAAAGTTTTTGAAGTCTGGTTGATATAGAGGGAAATGTCTTAGCCATTTTGGTGGAGAATTTTTGGGAAATGAGCTTAGTCATTTGGGCCTGTTTTTGGTTAAACAATAGACACAGGTCGGGTACTGGGTTGAGACCCGGATTTCTCTTTGTCGGATTCAATGAAAGTCGACGATGCAATCTGTTGGAGAAATTAACTGTTTTTGTTGAGATAACAGAATCAGTTAGAGTTAGTTTTCTCTCGTTCTTTATAATCTGTACATGTATTGTATTAGATATCGAGAGATTGTGAGATAAGATAGAGATTTCTTTGTATGCTCTGTAATCGGAAAACTTCATCGGAGTATTAGTGAATTTCGGGAAAAGTCCCGGCGTGAGTAGGTTACCGTTGATTTAACAGTGGAGGCCAAACACGTAAAAGCTTTCGTGTGTTATTTATTGTTTTTCCAGTTCTGTGCAATCTTTCTTGGGGGATTTTGTTTTGTGAAATTCGTGTTATTTCCGATTGAGTTTGAGTTCAAACTATTGTGATTGCGTGTGGTTGATTGTTTTGGCAACAGGAGTTCTGACAGAGTTTCTGATTTCGCTTATCACAGGGAACGAATAAGAAGAAGATGATGTCGAAGGAATCGAATTTGGAAAACACTGCAAGTTTCGTGGTTTAACTTTTAACTTCTTTAATTATATTTAAAATTTGACTAACCTAATGTGTAACGATGCAAAGTCAAAAGAAAAATTTATATATGTTTTAAATGGCTGTACATAAAAAAATTGCTGTATTAAATAGGTCGTAGCCAAATAACTTTTTTCGTTTTTCAGTAGATTTTTTTCAATTTGACTTCTTTATATTGCTTTTGTATTTTTGTAAAAATCCAAATAATTATTAAATGAAAATATTTTATTTTATAATGTACAAAAGAGATTAGACTTCTTAATCATTTTATCTATGAATCCAAATTCAGTTACTAGAGGGCAATCTCTTCAAACAAGCTTGACAGAGACTGCGGTATAATCATTTATCAATAAAATATTACTATTATAAAAATAAATCAACAACAATAAAACTATTTCTAACACCAATGAAAGAATCGACACAACTAGTACACAATCAGCAATCGGATCACAATCAGATTTGCTCCTATATTATATTGGAAACTTCAAATGTCATGCATCTGTAATTAGCCAGCTAGGTCCATTAATTTTAATTAATATTACATAAGTTTTTTTATTTGTTTATACAAAAGATGTTACACAGTTGATGTACAAAACCGCGTTGTTGAAGAGAAACAATAAGTTGTGAAAGTTTGATTTCAAAATTATTTTATTCACTAAAGATTGATTTTTGTTAACTTCAATCTTTATATAAATACACTACGTACTGCCTAGTGGTTGACATGTACAAGACCGAGGAACAAATGAAAATGAAGAAAACAAGACAAGCTTTTCTTCTACTAAGTTTGCTTCATATAATTATAAATCTATCCTATCAAGCTCATGTCACAGAGGCTAGACTCCTTTTCCATGGTCAGTATCTTCTTTATTCTCGCTTACAAATTAAAACTGAATTCATTTAAGGTTTCAAAACCGGCGTCATCAGATTTGCCTCAGAATTAAAGTGTTTTAGTTTACAAACGGATTGTTTCTTACCATTTTTTGTCACATAAATTCTGTAAGTTTGATTTACATGAAAACTAAGATCTTTAAACATCTAGATAATCACATAATAAAATCATAAAGAGGATTTGCGGAATACATCCGTTCATTGTAGTAGAGAGATCTTCCTGAACGGTTTTCTGAATGGAATATGAAAGCTTAATCGGTGTTCAGGTTTCTCTCTCCTTCTTATAAAGTTTCTTTAGGTGTTGTATTGTTTTAACGTTATATATCCTATGATGGATTAGAGATATATATTTATAGGCGGAAAAATGATGTAATTCCTCATTAGGATTTTCTTAGGAGTAATCTCAACCGTCCATCAAAGTAGAGATTATTTAAGAATTATCTCATTTATTTTCAATTTAATTGGTCACCAATATATTAAAGAATAACAATATCCAATGGAAAATAGTTATTATAAGACCACATAATCGGGAAAGAAAATATTCTTTACAAATTCTTGACCATAACAACCGATCCAATAACTTGAATATGAAATAAATAAATAAAACACTTTCATAATGAATGGTCAAGTTCAATTCCTCATCTAATAACAAAACAATAGAGATGACACAATCACAAAGTCACTTGATCTCTATTGATTGTTAATTACCATTTAAAACATTTAAAAAGTAGTATTAAGATAATCTTTTTATTACATAGTTTTTAGATTTTATTTTATTTTTTTCCGTGGTTTAACATATTTACTTATGTGTGTTGAAAGGTGGGAAGATTAGTGTTGAACCTGGGATTTGCACAAGACCCTCTCCAGCATGTGGAGCTTCTCGTAGTCGAAGTCAAGTAGAAGGGGACAAGTCTTGTACAACCGTTCCAAGACCTCCTCTTAAAGTCCCTTGCTCTCCGCCAAAGAACTAGCCACGTTCAATATGAACGTACGTATATAATAGAAGTCCACCACATTTATAACACTAATGTTATATAGTTTTTGTTTTCGGTTTTTGTTAGAAATGTTCTATTGTGTTTAGTGACCAACTTATCATAGTAATTCTTTGCACCGTTGTGCCAAAGATATCGTTTAATTATGACTTCCTTTTATCATTTCTTTTAATAAAAGTAACTTTTATACATTGTAAGATAAAAAAGAAAAAACATCAACGTTGCTATTAGAGGCTTATAGTTATGCTTGTATTAGTCCTGGGATTTTGAACCGAACCGATCCTACCGAACTAGACCGAACCGATTAGTGAGGGGTTCGGTTCGGACCAAAACCGAATTAAGAAACCGATCGGCGAGCTTTTTAAATTAAATCGTTTTCCGATTCGGTTCGGTTCGGTTCAAGTGACCCGATTGGTTACCGAAAACCAGTACTATATATACATTCTGAAAACCCTAAAATCATTTTTAAGTCTGAAAAAAAAACCTTAAGAGGCTGCGATTCTTCTTCATCGCACCTCATAATATTCTTCTCCAAATCTTCGGTTCTTTCTTCAAATCTGCAACTGGGAACAACGAAATCGTCATCCCCTCCATCTTCTCTCTCGGTCGAGGTAAAATTTGATTTCCCTTCTTCTGATTTAGAGTTTTAGTTCATCTAAGGTTTGGGGTTTTTGGGCGTTTGGTTATCTGTGCATGTGTAAGTTTTTCATGTTCGATGCGTAGTAAGATTTGAGTGTTTGATTTTGATAGTTTTATAATTTACAGATTTAGGGTTCCTGATTTTTGTGTTTTCCAATTTTAGGGATTTCAATTTTAGGGCTCAATTATGCATGATTTGATTTTGTAATTACTATTTAGGATTTAGGATTTCGTGTATTTATATTGGGTGTTTTTGTAATTGTTGTTTAATCGACTAATTGTGTCTGTGTAATTGGTTTGTAACACATATTGTTTATTGTTTGCAAGGATTTAGACACATTTGGAGCTATTTGAAATCGAAGGAGCAAGATCAGAACTTCAGAAGATTCAAAAGGGATAAAGGTAAGTTACTTAAAACTTATACAGTCGTTGTGTTAAACAAGTTAGGATGCATGTGTGAATCTGTGTGAATTTTGATGACTAATGAACTATGATGATGAATTGATGATAATGAAATTGAAAGTGATAGGTATTTGAATAAAAATGTAGTGATTAACAATGTAGGATAAGTGTGAATGTGTGATGACTGATGAACCATGATAATGATAATGAATTGATGATAATGATTAATGAGATTGAAATTAAACAACAGAATAGAAGTATGTGTAAATGTGATTGTCTAACTAAATATTATGAAACTTAAATGTCTATGATTGTAAATGTTAAAGTCTGTGATTGTAAATGTTAAAGTCTATGATTGTATAACACTATAACTAAATATTCTGAAACTTAAGTTAACTTTATGTAAAAGTCTAATAGATTAAAACTAAAGTCTGTAAAAGACTAATAAACTAATTTACTAAAGTCTGTGGTTGTATAACTAAAAAAACTAAATTACAAAAAACTAAATGTCTAATAAACTAAAGTCTGTAAAAGACTAATAAACTAATTTACTAAAGTTTGTGGTTGTATAACTAATAAACTAAATTACAAAAAACTAAATGTTTAATAAACTAAATTTAAAAAATGTCTGTGATTGTAGGAAGGTGATAAACAAATATCACCTTCCTTATTAGACTACTCTTAGT
>OVBE01003652.1:0-26177 GCA_900406425.1 Iberis pinnata
CAAACCGACCAGCATATCGCACCAACCCAACCGAAACCAAGGAGCTTCAAAAGCAAGGGGAAGAGATTCTAAGAAAGGGACAAATCCGAGAATCCCTTAGTCCATATGATGTCCCGGTTTTTCTTGTACCAAAGAAAGATGGAACTTGGTGAATGTGTGTAGATTGTCGAGCCATCAACAACATAACGGTGAAGTACCGACATCCNATTGCATATTCCGATTTGAGGTCAAATCGTTTTCAAGAAGGGGAGGATGATGTAATCGTGGCTGGACCTAATGATCCAGATACTGAACCGGAGCTTGAAGTGGAGCAGCTTGAACCTGAAGGAAGGATCACGAGATCAAAGGCAAGAGAGCTAGCAAATCAAGCCCACTTGATGCTACATTCAGAGCTAGAAGATCAAGCCTACAACATATACAAACAGTTCAGGCTTTTCAATCCAGAAGAACCAGATTTCTGATCGGTTAGCTAAGTGGGTAATTCATGCACTCTTTTGTCCTTAGTCGAGATGATCGCTTTTTCCCGCATTGGGTTTTTGGTCAATCACTAAGGTTTTAACGAGGCAAGTTATCCANCTTCTAGAAGCTAACACTTGCCTTCCAAGGCACATCTTCTAGAAGCTTTCTATTTAATTTACATGTCTTGTTGTTTTACTACAAATTTCATATGTTTTTCTTTTATAAGCTTGCACGCTTCGTAGTTCAGGCTTATGTTAGAAAGCCCTGAAGCTCATGTGCCTATAAGTAGATTTTGAACCCCTCTTGTTTTATTTGGCAAGTTTTAAGTTAAAAATCAGATTTTTTTGGAAACACTTCTATCGAAACCTTGCTCATAGAATTGAGAATTCTGGTTATTCTATATCTGTAATAGATTCAGAAAACGTTCTCGATTTTTTTCTCTAATTCATAAGACAGACAATTCTTTCTAATCTTCTTTCCATTCCCCTTTGTTCGAAATCACCATAAAAAAAACCAGCCTTGCAATTTCATCTTCCATTCGATCATCAACAATCCTTCATCAAGTTCTGTTCAAGACACCTTCGGCATAAGACAATCACAAGTCTCGGCCAAACACATCAACCGCATCTCCCTTGCATCATACTAAAACCATCGGACCACCCTTGCATCACAAGTTGTTCGAAACTTGGAGCCTAAGTTGCTGTCCAATTTGAATCAATTCATTGCATATTTGTCGAGCATAGGCAATTATCAAAGCCTTTCATTCAGAGTTGATCATATCAATAAGCACTGTCAATTTTTGGCAGTCGGCGTTTTGGCTTCCAAAAGCAAGTCTTCGCGAGATAAGTAGTATGTGCAGTGACTTCTTGTGGTCGGGATCTCCTACTAATCATCACATGTCAAAGCTAGCTTGGGTAGAAGTATGTAAGCCGAAAGATGCTAGTGGTATGGGCTTTCGTTTGTTCGAAGATACATCAATGGTATTCTCCTTATCAGTCATTTGGCGAGTCATTTCTAGAACACGGTCATCTGGGCTTCATGGACACATCACTACCTTATTCAGGACTCAACATTTTGGGATACTACATCTTCTGCGAATGGCTCTTGGATTTGGCGTAAGTTGCTCCAATCTCGTACACTCGTATCATCACACTTTCGATTCAACATTGGTAATGGCTCTCGTACCTCATTCTGGTTTGAAGATTGGAACTTGGTATCCCACGTCATTCATATGTGACAGCGGTGGCACATACCCGAGAGTGGCGTATACGTCCGCCCCGAGTAAAAGCTCTTAGGAAATTTCGTGAATACCTTCTCACTCTACACCGCTTGGATCCCAATGCTTCCCCTGACACGGTACTTTGGAAGCATGTACTGAATATAAACAAACTATCTTACTCCTCCTCTCAGATTTGGACCCAACTAACTCCCTTATACCCCAAAAAAACCATGGTCTTCTACTATATGGTTTCCTCAATCAATACCTCGGTATGCTTTCATTTCTTGGCTTGTTGTACTTGACAGGTTGCAATAGGGCTGGGCATTCGGATTTCGGATCGGTTTCGGATTGGTTTTTTCAGTTCTCGGTTAACCAAAATTAGAAAATATAAAAACCATTTGGGTTTTTAGTCAAAATTGGTTCGGTTCGGTTTTTACAAATTCGGTTTCAGTTCGGTTTTAAGATTTTTTATATAATCCATTTCTTATCCGAAAAACCGAGAAATCCGAAAAAACCCAAAAAAATCCGAAAAAACCCGAAAAAATCCGAAAACCCATGTAAACCGAAAAAATTTGTAAACCTACAACATAAAATTAGGTATGACATTAAGGATTTAGGGTTACTAGTTTGTGAATTTCGATTTAATTCGGTTATCCGAAACTAATTCGGTTCGGTTCGGTTTATTGAAAAAACCGAAAGTTGTAAAAATAAAAATCCATTCGGTTTTCAACCTATATACGGTTCGGTTTCGGATCTGATTTTTTGGCTTGGTTTCGGTTTAGATTTTTGGTTTCGGGTTATTATGCCCAGCCCTAGGTTGCAAACAGGAAGGCACATGCGTACTTGGGGGATAATCCAACCTTGCTTCTTATATGGGGAACCGGAGAAATTGTGAGATTACCTCTTCTTCGCCTGCCCATACTCGTTCACAGTTTAGTTGGACCTCACGTCCCCCATACTTTGCCATCGACTATCACTGGACTGGACCACTACGCTCAGTTCTCTTCGCCATGGTTTGTTGATTTTGATTGATCAGATATTACTCAGGATGTGCTTTCAAGCTACAATCTACCATATCTGGCGTGAACGCAATAGCCGCCGACACGAGAATGTCCAGCGATCACATACACACACGAATGCTAGCATCATTCGTACACTTTGGGACCTCATTATTATACACCCCACTCACCACTCTTTCATCTTGGCCATCGGCGGGACTCTCATCACCCGTAGCGTCTAAGTTATCGGCACTCTTTGAAACAAACTCAATTGTAAATAGGACCATTTCTCATTTTTGATTAATAAATTTAACATTTAATAATAAAAATATTATACTGTTTTAGGTTTTTTATTTTGAGAATTTATTTTTAGTTTTATGAATATTTAGAATTTAATTTTAGTTTTATCAATATTTTTGAATTTAATGTTGTAAAGTTTTTTAGTACTATTCAATTAAAATCAATTAATCAATTTAATTAATATATATGTTTTATTTAATAATTCTCGAATCCTCCAATAAATCCATCAATAATATACGCCATGAGTAATTACTGAGGGTAATACTGATGGCTTATTAGTGACATAATTTCTTGGTCAATAATTCGTGAGTATTCAATACGTCAATAATCCAACTGACGCCCTCGGATTGACAAACATATTTCAACAATAACCAAAAACACGTATTACTGATGGCTAATTGACGGATACGTCCGTTAGTTTGGTCATGTTTTCTTGTAGTGATTTATCTTCTTCCTATCATTCTCTACAACCCTAATTCCATAAGGTAGCACCTTTGGGGACACACGTTGATTGTGGTTCCTACCATTGGTGAGGTGATGAAGGAAATTTAAATATATCAAACAAATTTGTATAGAAAAAAAAAACTTGTTTTCATAAAACACAAATCCTTTATCTAACTTGCGAAAAAACCGACATAGGAAGAGATTACGGGCAATGTACAAATTACAACGATGATACAGAGAGAATCAAGAAGATGAAACAAAATTCTTTTGAATGAATGAAAAATACGATCATCCTTTGTTTTTGTACAAACCAGCTTGTAAGAAACTTCAACCGACTTCACCAACAACCAATCCTCTTAAGACACATGTTATAATCCCTCTGCTCTTTCACTTTCAAGCTGAACCGTACACGTTTCTTAATCGAAATCCCTGTATCAAATCTCCTTTTCTAAAAGAACCTTGTCCACAAGGTACAAGTGGGGTAATCTTCTATGCATTTGAAACAACAATTCCCAAGTAGGTTCTTCTTCAGGTTGATTATTTCATTTAACTAGCAACATTGTAGCAGAAAGTCCTTTGGGGGATTTTACCGAGTTTTTAGATGTGTTGGGTACGGTATGGTTTTCTTCTCTCGCTTTCGCCTGAATATTGGAAGAAAAGCAGGCAGAAGTGACTAAAAGTGTTGTGGATGGTTAGTGAGTGTTGGGAGCCCCCAAGTGTTCTGTTGCACAGGTAGTGGTATGGGGTAGTGATCCTTTCTGTCCGAACAGAGCTATTGGTTTATGAGTAGCCCCCAATTATGGAGTTGTATTGTAAAGATCAGTTACATCTCCCCCAATTTTTGAGAAAAGTTTAGAGGAAAAGATAGGGCGAGCTGGGGAATGGAGTAGATCAATTACGTCTCTCCCATTTTCTTGAGAAAATTTAGAGGCAAAGATAGGGCGAGCTGGGGGCAGAGAGTAAGAATTAGTTACATCTCCCCCTATTTTTCGAGAAAAATTTAGAGGAAAAGATAGGATGGACTGGGGCATGTAGTATATCACTTACAGCTCCCCCATTTTTTGCGAAAAAATTAGAGGAAAAGATAGGACGGGTTGGGGCTGGGAGTAAAGATCAATTACATCTCCCCCATTTTTTAAGAAAAAATTGGATAGGAAGACGAGGAAAATGAAAATTTATTGATATATAGAGTTGAACTCCCTAAACAGAGTTGCCTACGTACCCTTGAAATGGGGATCAAGCCTTGGTCGTAGTTCACTGAGTTAGGCTTACAAATAGCGTAACTAAAATTGATATAAAAATAACTTGCTTGTTCTTAACAGTAGAATTTTTTAAGTGTTGAGCATTCCTTGGGGGTCTTTCCTCGTTTCCATCTTAGTCTTCTAATTAATACACTCTTGGTTGACGCTTTTTGAGAACATGTACGGCCCTTCCCATATTATTCCTATCTTTCATGCATTCTTCTCTGCCCTTGTGGGGAAGACTTCTTGCAACATTAGATCTCCTTCAGCAAATCGTCGTTGTTTGATTTTTTTGTTGTAGAAACGTGCTACGGCATTGTGGTAGTTTTGCAATGGCCGCCTGGTCCCTCCTTTCGTTGATAGTGTCAGCTATGTCTATAAGAATCTGGTCTATATTCTGAGGAGCTAGCTACCTACTCAGGCTTGGTACTTCTGTCTCAGCTGGTATAACTACCTCGATGCTGTATACTAGGGCGAATGGGGAGTTGTTGTTTACCCTCCTGGGTGTTGTTCGATATGAACATATATTCCTTATGATTCTTCTTCCCAACTTCCTTTTTTTGCGTCTAGTCTTTTTTTCAGTCCGTCCAATATTGTTTTGTTAGCGGCCTTTGCCTGGCCGTTAACCTATGGGTAGTAGGGTGTTATGGAGGTGAGGTTAATCCTCATTCTTTTGAAAAATTCTTTGAACCTATTTGAGGTGAATTGGGGACTGTTGTCAGTCTGTATTTTGTAGAGGATCCCGTGGCAAAAAATTATATTTTTCCAAATGAAGGATTCAACGTTCTCGGATTTAACCTTGGCAAAAGATTTGGCCTCCATCCATTTAGTGAAATAATTGGTTAGGATGAGTAGGAAGCTCTTCTTTTTTGACCTTGCATGATACCAATTATGTCCATGGACCATCACATGAAGGGGTGTGGTGCCGTAACCGATTGCATCTCCTCCGTCGATCGATAAATCAATGGTGCGTGCTTCTGGCATTTTTCAAACTTCAAGGCATGTTTTTCACATTCCGTGATCATTGTTGGTCAATAATAACCATATCGTTTGATTTTGAATGCTACGGCTCTACCACCTCAGTGGTTGCCGCATGCTACATCGTGTACTTCTGTTATGATTTTCCTTGTTTCGTGGCCAAATATACAATTTAGCAGTGGACCTTGATATCTTGCAGTTTTGGCTTTGAGTTTCTTTGCGTCCCACTTCTTTGGTGGTAAGATCTCGTCCGTAATGTATGCAAGGATCTCGATTCGCCAATCTATCTCTATTTTGACCTCATCCTCTTCCATTGGGATGTTATCTTATTTTGCATCCCTTGAGTCTTGATTTGCATGGTATTCTTCTATCGTTTCATGTATGACGTAGGTGATCTTTGTCACTGAGATGATGGGTTTGTCGATGGTCTCGACGGGTATAAGTTTAGTTGTTTGGGGATCCGTTGTAAATGCGAGGGAATCTTGAGCGTATGCAGGAGTATTTTCCCCTATGGGGATTTTGATCAGGTCGAACTCTAGGAAATCCTTGGAGAGGATTTTTTTTTACCACATCTAAGTATGCCTCCATTTGGTCGTCCTTGGTTTTGTTTTCGCCGTTAAATTGGTTTGCTACCAACTAGGAGTCATAATAAGCGTTGACCTGTTTCGCCCCGATTGATGCCGCTAGGCGTAGGACGGCTATCTTTGCTTCATATTTAACTTTATTATTTGAAGCTGTAAAGTTTGGCCTAAATGATTGTTCGGTCATCTCTCACGTAGGGGCGATCAGTCGTATACCTATTCCCGAGCCGTGTTTAGAACTTATTCTCCATCTCTGGTGGTAGTTCTATGAGGAAGTCCACAAGCATTTTTTGCGCATGTTCTGCTCTTGAACTCTATATCGTGCTCGCTCAGTTCGATTGACAATTTGGATAGTCTTCTTGATTGGTTCGAGCTTTGTAGGATCATGTGCATTGGTTTATTTGAGCAGACGAAAATCAAGTGGGATTGGAAGTAGGATCGCAATTTCCTTCCCGAAGGGACCACTGCTAAGATTTATTTCTCTATCATTAGGTATCTTGTTTTTGCATTCTCTAGGACCTTGCTGAAGTAAAATATCATCTTTTGGTTGACGAGCTCTTTGCGTACTAGTACTGAGCTAATCGCATATGATGATAGTGCTATCTATAAGAATAGGGTTCTCCGTCCTATGGCTTGAACAGGACCAGGGGCGTTATTAAGTAGTCCTTCAACGCCTGCTCACATTCTTCATTCCGGATGAATTTCTTATTCCCGTAAGGAGGTTGTAGAATGGTAGGCATTTATCCGTTGATTTTGATATAAAGCGGGTTAGGGATGCTATTTGGCCTGTCAACCTTTGCACTTCCCTCATGTTCTTTGGTGATGGAATTTTCGGTAGCGCGTTGACTTATTTGGGATTGGCCTTGATGCCTCTTCTGGTTACTAAATAGCCGAGAAATTCTCCTGAGGTAACCGCGAAAGTGCACTTAGTCGGGTTTAGCTTCATTTCATATGTGTTCAATATTTGGAAGCAGATGCGTAGATCGCTCACATGATCGTCCTTGTCGGAGGATTTAACACGCATGTCATCGATATAAACTTCCATCATCTCCCCGAGCAACAAATGCCCATCTCGGTGACAAATGCCATCTTTTCTCTATCATCGTGATGTATAAGTATCTGGTTATAGCCGAATAAAGCATCCATCAACGAGAGCAGTTTGTAACCAGCTATGGCTTCGACCAGCTATGGATTTGACCAGCTAGTCTATGTTTGGTAGTGGGAAATTGTTTTTGGGGCACGCTTTATTCAAGTTCATGAAGTCGATGCATACTCTCAACTTCCCATTCTTTTTCGTGACTACCACAACGTTTGCTAACCAGTCTAGGTATTTTACTTTGGTAATGGGTCCTGTGCCAGCAGTTTTTCCACCTCATCTAGGTCTGCCTGAGCCCGTTCAGTGCCTAGCTTGCGCTTCTTGTGTTTGACTGGTTTGTATATCGAATCAGTGTTCAGCTTGTGGAACATTATCTCCAGACTTATTTCGGGCATATCCGTCATGTTCTAGGCGAAAGTGTATTTATTCTCTTTACGGAAGTTAATCAAGTCTTCTTTTATATTTTTCCTTAATTTTGACCCTATTCCAATGCAGCGATATGGGAAACCTAGGTCGATATAGTATTGCCTTACTTCGTCTAACTTAGGTTCCTCGTAGCTAGGCGTTTCTGGGAGTGTGGCTCCTCGATCTGTAATTACTATAAAGCTTTCTTCGTGAGTTGGAGTTCAGCTAGGTAACAAGCTCGTATTCACCTTTGGCTTCCCTTGATGGTTTTAGCCCCTTCCTTAGTTGCAAACTTGACATATTGGTGGTAAGTGGAGGGTACTACCTTCATCGTGTTTATTCAGGGCGTACCTAAGATTGCATTGTATATCGCCGGTCGGTCCATCAAAGTGAATTCGATCAATCTGGATACTCATGCGGCGTGCATGAGTGGTTTAATTGTCCCAATTGTCATGGCGGTTTTGGTTGTGAAACCTGTTAGAGATGTAGGGGGTCCTTCTATCCGGGACAGGTTTATGTCCATTTTGGCCAATGTTTCCTTGAAATTAATTCCACTGAGCTTCCTATATCTATGAGCACCCTCGCGATTTCCTAATCTTCTAGGATTAAGTCTATGACCAGCGTATCAGTGTGGGGGAGGTGAGACCCATTGTATCCCTCTCGTCGAACAGGATAGGTTCTCCGACCACCTGGGGTTTAGTTTGCCACCTCTCCCAAGAGGAAACCTTTTTTCATACGCCTTGATCGAATTTAAACAAAATTGGTGGTTTCCCATGTTCATGTTGATTTTCTTCTTAAGTGGTGGGGTTTGTGCCACCTGAGGAAGCTCTTCTCGGGCTTGCTTTAGAGGATTGGCCTCCTCATTTGATTCTTCTATATCCGACTGGGTACTTGCGGCCTTATCCCTATTGGGTTCCACCAGTTCTCCTAATTGGTTCATGCACTCCTTAATTGAATGGCCATCTTGGTTTTGGTAATCACGGTGCTTTTTGGTATTTCCATGCTCCTTGGATCGTTTCCACTGGTTCCATGGACCAATTTTGGTGTTTCCGGAGAAGAAAGTGTTGTTCCCTGGTGGGGAACTACGCCTTAGAACGGCCGGTTGGTTTGTTGGATTTTTCTCTTGGATCCTTTTTCGCATCTCGATCAGGTCTTCCTCTATCCGTGCGAAGACCTTTCCTATGTGTAGTGCATCATTGATGGTTATGTCCACTCGAGGTATTACTTCTTTGAATCGGTCGATAAATTGTTGGAGGGGTTCATTTGGCCCCTGGGTCATACTCCACATGTCTATGTCTGAGATGTCCTTCTTAATGTATAGTGAGTAATGCCCTTTGGAACATTAAGATCATTTTGTTGTAACTCTATATCAAACCCTTGGGTAGTTGCGAGAACCACGTGAGCACCGGTCCTTGGAAGTGTTCACTGAAATGTTGACAATATCCTGCATCCTTTTCATGTTCATCGAATTGCGCTCGACCGACCGTTATGAGAAAGGGTGTCATGTACGCGCTGAGGTCTGTTTTCCCATTGTAAAAGGGAATTTTGATTTTCCCAGGGTTCTATACTTTAATGTTTATTATGTTTAGGGCGTACGGGCTGCAAACCGTCTCCTCCATTAGTTGGTTCCATTTGGGAGCTGAACTGATCTCCTGATGAACTTTATAGTTCATTTTTTGGACGGCCTCTTGGAGAGAGTTTTTCATCTCTTGGATCTCTCGGATCGAGTGGTGAGGTCACTTATCGGGTTGGGAAAAAGATATGGGATTGTCCTCATACTCATCGAATTCTCCTTTGGAGCCTTCGGACAGGTTGATACGGTCCCTTTTGTCGCCTAAGGCCTTAGGTTGCTTAGTGTGATCTAGCTGTTTGGGGTCATCTTGCGACTAGTCGGCTTTCGGGTTCGAGTGTTCCTCTTGGAGGTTGTCGTTTGGCGGGGTTTTCATGGTGTTAGAGTGGCGTTCATGTGTCTTGACCAATTTTGGGGTTGGAGTGAACATTAATCTCCTAGTATGCTCCCCACAGATGGGATATAATCGGGCAAAAGTCCGGAGCGGTTGTCACCGTGATGAGGCTGCCTGGTCAAGGCGTTTGATGATCGCCTTAGTTTGGTATGCGGACTCCTTCGCCATTTTATCGAGTCGATCGAGCAGGGATTAATTCAGGGCATCTTGCATCTCAGACATCTCGGACATGGACTACACGAATTGGCAGAGCGCATGGATTGTGCTAGTGTACCCAACTTGTTGTGTGAAATGGACTTTGTATTGATCAAGAATGAGGTAGCTCTAAGCTTTTGTTTACATGATAAGAGAGTATATAAGCAACGTTCTAAAAATTGCTAAAATATTCTTTATGCCTTGCTCATCTTTCTATTTATGCACCTGAGGTCGTCTCCGATTCTAGTAGGGCTTCCACAGACTTTGGACTTCTGTTCCAATTTTCCCGCTATGTTCGTACCCCCTCGCTACCATAATCTTGGCATATCCCAGGAAGTTTGGAACGGTTGAGATTCGTTCATTCCTTACTTAGCTCGCCTTTTCATCGTCCTTGGTCATATCTCGCGCTGGGCATTTAGATGTCTTGTGTGCACACTCTAGTGGAAATACTCTCTCGGCCAATTCTTCTAGGACTAATGCGTGTGGTGTCAAGTAATATAATATCACATGTTAAGGCGAAATCTTACCGAGGGGGTTCTGACAACAACATAAGGTTGTAACATTACATAAACAAAATCTCAAATCTGAAACTCTCTTTCTCTTCGATTCAAATTTGCTACTTGTTTCATTTGATGATGAGCACGCAAGGGATGGAATTTCAACATCATAAACATTTCTCTGTCTTTCTTGGAGATTTCTGGCTGCTACAATCACTTTAGACTCTCCTAGCAACTATGGTAGATGCTGAGGTGGTGTTTGACCATATACAGCTTCATAAGGGGTCATTTGAATACCTGATTGGAATATGGTGTTATACCAAAAGTCTGTCAATGGTAACCATTTACTCCATAAGTGAGGTCTCTCACAGCACATACACAACATATAGGTTTTAAGACACCTATTAACCACATTAAATTGGCTATCACTTTGAGTGAGACACCTTGTAATGTAAAGAGCTCCTCCCAAGATTCACTTTGTATAATAGTATCTCTATCACTGAAAATAGATTGAGGTAATCCATGTAGTTTAAATACATTTTCAAAGAATGATTGAGCCACTTAAGCAATTGTATACGGGGGAGACAAAGCCATAAAATGAGCAGCTTGTGATAACCTATCCACCACCACCAAAATAACAGATTTAACAAATGATAAAGGAAGTCCTTCTATGAAATCCATTGCTATATCTGTCCAAATTGTCTCTGGTATAGGTAAAGGTTGTTAGGTTCTTAGTCTTGATTTTTTTAAGACTAAGCAAGGGAGTAAATCGTAATATACAAGGGTTTCGAAGGTACTCTAGTAATTTTTGAACAATTTATGGTATTCTAGTCATTATGGAACTTTTCTATGGTATTTGAGCTATTTTCTCTTTTTGGGAAGTTAGCTTAACTACCATACATTTTAGTACAAATGACTAGAATCATACAAATCTTTTTTTTATTACTTGCATTTTTTAAATGCCCAGCATACCCTTCTATTACGTTGTACAAAAAACGTATTTACAGGAACTCCATTCTCCACGTAGGAATTCGCTGACATGTATTAATGAACGCAGCCGTGAAATGCTACTTACTACGATATAGTTGAGTTATGGTTATGTTGCAGCTGAGTTACTGAAACCGGCTGAGTTAAGAGAAATTAGCTGACTTACGGGCATAAATCACCCGCTCATGATGACTTACTTAAAAAGTTGGTTCAGTTAAGAGAAATTAGCTAACTTACGGGCATAAGTCACCGGCTTGTGATGACTTACTTACAAAAAACTGGCAGATTTATTTGTAAAAGGCTGACTTACGGTCATAAGTCACCCGGCGTTATGGCTAACATATGAAAATATTGTTGACTTATGTGTTCACGGCTGACTTATGTACTCCAGTTACAGCTGACTTATACTTCAGCGTGATGACTTGTTAAAAATTGTACTGAGTTTTAGTTAGAGATGGCTAACTTATGTTTCGCAGGCTGATTTAATGAAGCTGACTTATTGGATGTTAATACAGCTTAAATACCTATGCTCAACCGTAAAGAGTTGGATTAACGTTTAACTCATCGTGTTTACGATTTACATACTAGCAAAAGATTAATTACTAGAATAGCATTCAAGTGACCGTTGATTTAGTTGACGAAAGGGCTGACTTATGGCTTCCCAGCATATTACGACTGTTTAATTTGAGAAAGATTAATTACTAGAATAGCATTCACCTTGCGACTGACTTACGTTGAATTTGATGGCTGATTTACTTGGACTGGGTTATGTGTTGGTATTACAGTTGACTTATCTTTTTCCATGTCATCATCCATGTCAGCATCCATGCCATGTCATCATCCATTGCGGATGATGATGTGGAAGGTTAAATTTGAGAAAGAGGGTGTTGTATTTTTTTGCATTGTAGATAGTCTTACCAATTCTTCTTTGGTAATCAACTTCTCCATCTATCTTCTTCATCTTATTCTTCATCTCACACTGAGAGCTTATGGATCGGGTACTTATTGTTTCCGGTAACTGGGTTAAGAAAAACATATATATATTCGACGCCGACAGTAGAGGATGTAGAGTTCTTCTTATAGATGGGCAAACAACACGCGAAGTAGTAGAAATGTTGGACAACTGTACAGGGAATTTCTCGGCGACATTGTTCTACCTTTGAGTGTCGGAATAACTATCAATAAGCAGCTTGGTATAGAGGTATTTTGTTTTGGGCAGAGTATGAGTTATATTAATGATAGACTGAGTTATATTAACTTAAATGCTGAGTTATTTTAATATCAAGGCTGAGTTATGTTTTTGATGTAACTAACTTAATTCTATGATGCGGCTGATTTATTCGAATGGTTATGTTTTCAAAAAGCAGTTTGGTTTAAATGTATTTTTTAATGGGATGATGTTATGGGTGGTTTTGTTGTTGTTACTGAGTTATAGTAGTTTTGTAAGATATCAATTGCAAATTGTTGCTTCTGAGTATAGTTGAGTTACCTTTTTTACTTGACCGAATGAGGTTCAATTCTATACTTAGCCAATTTCTTGCGATTTTAATAATTTCTTAAGCAAGATATGCACATATTATAGATAGATTCTAATAGTTCCAATACAAGATTAGGTTACAGACAAGATTTTAAAGAGGGTTTTATATCCTCTATTCACAAAGAAGTCTACTGCCATCCTCACCCGAATACCTTAAACATTGCTATCGTCTATACCATTAAAAACTACACCAAGCGCTACACATTCAATAAAATTTAATGTAAACACCCCACAATCACCAGTTATATGGTTTTGTGGAACGTGTTTGACATCCATCCATCGCAAGGTAAAATTTTTCCTCGTAGGTTCTCGTTTGTCATGTGGAACATATTTGTCCAGCATCCGTGGAATCATCTACAGTAGCGGTTTAAAAGATTTGGACACTCTAGCCATACTTTATGGTGTTACGTGTCCAATGATTGAGTCATAGCAATCAATCGTCTCCTACCGCAGATGAACCTGATATGCCACCCAATGATCGGCGCCAACTTGTTGCGCCCCGTACAAGTGATCCACATCTATAAACCACTTCTTTTTTTTCTCAAGGTCTTCTGGTAACATGCCATTTACTAATTATTCATACTCTTCATAAAATTGGAAGTCATCCAGGTCTTTTTCGAATTGATTATAATCGAGGTTTTGCCACGAATTTTGGAACAAGTTATCGACAAACCCAATGCGGTCACTCCAGAATGGGGTGGGCTCTTGCATGGACTTTTGAATGAGGACTCTAATATACGAAGCAATATGCTGTAGAAAGAAGCGTAAAATATCATAACCCGACCATCGAAGAGTAAATAACTCAATCACCTATATAAAAAACCCAGCCATTAACTAAATAACCGAGCCGTAAAGTAGACTTTCAATATCAAACAAACATCCAAAGCACTTATCCTTTCCCCACTCATTTCTTACAGTAGTAAGCACTTTGAAGAACATACCCTCATTCTCCGATTTATGTTCCTTCCTGTACAATTAAACACAACTCAATTTATGCATAGAATCATGATGGAGTGATTAACAGATGGTCTTAAGGTCCCTACTCGAATTGCTTTAGGTGGTCCATGAATGCCTTCCATTCCGCTGGCTTAACAGGTGCTAGAGGATCATATATTGATACAGAAGAATTAAGAATTAATACCCAATTTAAGGAAAACCTTGTGCTTCAGGAGCACATTCCGAGATACTTGACCCGTTAGGAGATAATTGAACCATTTTCTCTCGAAAAACTTTTATTTTTCCAACCTTAATTCTTCTTGTGCATCTTCATCCACATATTTCACGGCCACCTTCGGTAACGAACTACCCTCCGTCACAAGTTTGGACATTTTTGGAGGAGCCTGTGCAGGGTTCTCATGCTTTCTCGCATCCTTCCCTACATTTAACGGAGCCTTCTTCTTGTCATCCGCCGCTTTCTTCTTATCATCCGCTGCTTTCTTCTTATCATCCGCCGCTTTCTTCTTTTTCTCATCCGCCACTTTCTTCTTATCATCGGCCTTTTTATTTTTTAACTCAGCCTCTGCCTTCTTCTTATTTTCATTCAGTTTTGTGTTTCGCCTCGTGACGCGTCCCTTAGGAGGAGATTTAATGGTCTCATCGACAACAACAACCACATTGGCCAAATCCTTCTTCGCCTCATATGCCTTGGCCACTTCATCTTCCCAATTTAGTTCAAACCTAGCATCGGCTCTTGCCACAACAAAATCCTTGACCTCACTCTATTTCTCCTCCAAAACTTTTGCAGGGGTCTGAGCTGCGGGTGGACTATCATGAGGTAGCGAGTGATATGTTAAAGATGGGAGTTGGGTTTTTGAGAGGTGATCATTGTTTACAGGACTTTAACGTAAAGCCAGTTCGTTCATACACACTTGGACTGTCTCTTAGACAATTAGAGAAATCATGTTTGTGAACCCCGCCATAATTGATTCAGCCAACACCGGCATAGAATTTTCAATATTAGCGGTTTTCCGTACAACTTTCTTCTACTCCTTGCTTGGTAGCTCGGCCTGACCCGAGACTTCAGCATTCCTTCTTTTATTATCCTTATCTTTCTTCCGCTTCCTTGTTCGTTGGTCGACCGCAAGCGTAACTTCAACGTCCCTCCTTCTTTTATTGTGCACATCCCAAAACCCACTAGCATAGCGGCCTGCGTGTATGTCTGTTATCAAGTTCACAAGTTGTGGGTCATCTTCTTCATCCGGCCATTGAGGAAACAACTCTTGTAAAGACTCCTTCATGACCACATTCCTCACGCGAACCTGTACAACTTAAAACATAACTCAACCTTCAAAACTAAACAAACTTAGCCAACAAGTAAATAAAAACTATCCAATGCGTAACTCTGCCATGATTAAAAATAAAAACTAGATATCAATAACTCGTAACTCAGTCGGCAAGATAATAAAAACTGAATAAAAATAAGCTGTCTACAAAGTCGACAATGTATTGTCTTAGCAGACCACACGATTTGGCTATCAGCTAGCTTCGCAATGATTCCAACAGGTAACGCCTTCAGCTCTTGCCACACTGATGTACCTATTTTATCTCTAACTTCTGGGATGTCTCCGAAAAGGACATTGTGATTTAACGATTTTTTTCCAAGCTTTGAAGCGCTTAAAAGTCTTGGAGGGTAATCTCATGTTTGATATTCAGAGGCAGACATCTGATCATAAAAAGACAATAAATCAGCCATGTATACAATTAACCAAGCTGCGAGGGAAAACAAAACCAACCATAACATAATGAAAACTCAACAGCAATAAGATATATAACCAAGCCACTATGTAAACTAACTCAGTCACATCAGAATATAAGGCCCCGATTGTTTAATAGTTTTTAGATTTTGGTTTTTGGTTTTTGGATTTTGGTTTTTGTTTTTGGTTTTTAGTTTTTGGTTTTCTAGTTTTTACAAAATCTTGATTGGTAGTTTTTGGTTTCTTATCAATATATTTTTCTAATTTAATTTATGTTTTATTTCTTACTCCCAAAATTTTAAAATGAATATATAATTAATGAAAATAATATTGGTTTTCTAAAAAAATATCAAATTTTTTATCAAAACATATAAGTTAATTTATTTTATTTAAATAATAAGGAAACACTAAAATCTTTGCCAATAAAATTGTAAAATTTATTGAAACCTTTCTGAATTATCTATGAAATACTGATTAAAATAATATTGTAGTAATTAAATGCAATTATCTGATAGATTAAATAATTTGATAAAGAATTTTTTTTTTATTCTTTTATGTCTGAGCGTAGGAAATAAATAGTTGTTTCTTATATAAAAAATGTAAATTGCTAAAAATAAATTTTTTTGAGAAATTTTTAAATAAAAGGAAATCAAATGTAAAATCAAAGAGGACAAATAAAAAAAAGACAATCTTAAATGTTTTTTGCAAAAATAAAATGGTTTGAAATTAAATTTTTACAGCAAAATTTATAATGTATTCAATATATTTATATAAAAAAAACTTCGACAGTGTTTTCATTTTTGTTACAAATAATCAATATCTCTATCAAGGAAAAAACATTCGACAGATTTGTTTACAATCCCATATAATATAGATTTTAGTTTTAGTATAGAAATAAACAAAACTGCTAAAAACTAGTTTCCCTATATTTTAGGCAATCTATTTTTCTAAAATCTTGAATGGCTAAAAATATAGATTTTGAAAAGAAAAAAAAACCAAAATCTCTTTTAAAATCTGCAAACAATCAAGGCCTAAAACTCAGTGGTATCATAAATCAAACTCGGTCTTAACAATATTCAAACTCAGTCGCATTATATGTCAAAATCAGGCAACATACATGAGAACATGACGAGGGTGAATACGGTTTCGATGAAGACGATTTCGGAGAAGGCGACCATGGTTAAAACTAGGGAAACTAAATAGTTGTTTTTATTTAGGGATTTACTCCGTGTAAAATACAAGAGTGTTTAAGAAGATTTGTTTATTTATATGTAAAATGAAACTCAGACACAACAACAATAAAAACTGATCTGCAACAAAATCAAACTCAATCGCAACGTAAATCAAACTCAGTCGTTGCAGAAATCAAACTCAGCCACATCATAAATCAAACTCGCCCGCAATAGAATCAACGTCATTCGCAACATAGATCATGGGGAATCAATCACAATTTACCAGAAATTTCGACGAGGGTTCACAATAAGATTTCAACGATGAAGACGACGAGCGCGGTAACTAGGTCATTAAACCCTCTTTTTCTTTAGTCATAATGAAATAGTTGAGCGACTGAGAAATTTGATATGTATAATGTTTTATTGACGTGGAACACGGTTTAGTGACGTGGATTTATTTATTTTTGAAATTTTATGTGGCTGAGTTCTCATTTAACTATTGCCAAGTTCTGATTTCAATAACGCTTATTTAGTAATCGAAGAGTTACGAATTTTTTTACCTCGGTAATGTATTAAGACATCATAGCCTCGTATTATGACATAATAGCTGCGTAATACTCCCTCTATTTTTATTTGATTGATGTTTTTTTTAGTTTTAAAATGATTGATTTTTTAGTTTTCTATGCTAATAAGAAATCAACCCCCCTATTTCTCAGTTTTAACCATCCACATTATCATTTCACTAGTTTTGGTGTTTTTTAAAAATAAAGATTTTTTCTTTTTTAAAGAAAGATTTTTTTACGTTTTCAAGAAAGAGAGGGAGAATCACGTCGCCTTAAAGTCAGATAATTTTTTGGCACGCATGAAAATATGTGAACAAATTAAAAGAGGAAACAATAGTAAACGAACGTTACAGCTGAGTTATCCTACTAAAGGCCTTGTTCATCTTTGTGTATTTCTAAGTTATGTTCTTTACTTGCCGATTGAGTTATGATTAATTTACGACTGAGTTATAATCATGGTTATAACTTATAACTTTCAGAGGTTTCATAAAATACTGGAATTACAAGAAAATTTAATATTCAGAAAGAAAATAAAATACAAACAGCTAAAAGACCACCATCAAACTTCAAACTACCTTCAAGGCCACAAAAATCTCGGCACCGTCTTCCATCATTATTTGAAAAACAAATTAATAAAAAGAAAAATATTAATGTCGGATATAATGGATTTAAAAAATGTTATTAAATACAAATGCGAGTGAAATAACCGAAACAAGAGTATCCATAGGTATGAGTCGCTTGTTTTCATACATGAATCGAACCATGCTAGGATCAACATTTGTCAATTTACAATACTTAGACATTATTTTCTTCCCACGTGTATGAACACTCATCACGAATTCATACCTATACCCGACTTTGAGAGTAATTTTGTTTGTATGAATTTGTTCAGGAGATGGAGATCTTGTTGACACCCAAGAAGATCCTGTCGAGGACCTAGGCATTGTAAATAGATTTTTGCAGAGAATTTTGATGAATATAAAACGAACTAGTTTTGGTGTTTCCAAAGTGAGAGGCAATATAAAACATAGTCACTGTGTTTTTTTAAATGGATGTTTTATAAATAAAAGTTTTTTACAAAATAAAGATTTTGTAATTTTTAAAGAAAGACATTTTACGTTTTCAATGAAGAGAGGGAAACTCACGTCGCGTCAAAGTCAGAAAATTTTTGGGCACGCATGAGAATTCCGGATAGGGTATGACCTCGACAAAGTAATATCACATCATAGCCTAATAGCTGCGTAGTAAGACATCATTTCCCTCAGTTAAAAAAAAATTATCGATATTATACGACTAAGTTATGTTTACATGGCTAAGTTATTGTTTACACGGCTAAGTTATTGTTTATCAATCGGTTGGGTTATTATTATTATCTTATACAGTTATAATGTATTCAAAGTGAGAGGCAATATAAAACGTAGTCACTCTTTTTCCTTTTAATGGATGTTTTTTATTTAATTTTTTTAAAATAAAGATTTTGTAATGTTTAAAGAAAGATTTTTTTATGTTTTCAAGAAAGAGAGGGAGAATCACGTCGCGCCAAAGTCGGATAATTTTTTGGCACGCATGAGAATATGTGAACAAATTAAAAGAGGAAACAATAGTAAACGAACATTATGGCTGAGTTATCCTACTAAAGGCCTTGTTTATCTTTGTGTATTTATGAGTTATGTTCTTTACTTGCCGACTGAGTTATGATTCATTCACATCATAGCTTCATACTGCGTAATAAGCATCATTTGCTCGATCCTAATAATTAATCGATATTAATGCTCAGTCGTAAAATACGTCAAATATATAAAGCGACTTAGTTATTGTTTATGATTCGGCTGAGTTATTCGTTTTCCTATGTGTACGTCTCAGTAAAGGCCAAGTATTCCTTTGTTATTGAATTTAAAATTAACATTACGATTGAGTTATCTTAGTAAAGGCCTGATATTCCTTTGTGTATGTCAAAGTTAAGCGAAGAGTCACGATTTTGCGTATTCCCGCCTCTTCTACTTTTTTTAGTAACCAAGTGGGCATAATGTGAAACTGATCTATGGAATTGAATATTTTTGTGAGACAACTAAGTAATACGTTTGATTACGGTTGACTTCAAGATTATAATTATTTTAAAACGGCTGAGTTAATGTTAATTATTTCAACCTCGTCAACTTATACAACCGATTCACTAATTTTAGATAACAAATACTATATTCCAATTTCAGAATTACAGTAATGAAAATAACATAGTCAATCAAGAAATGCATATATATCAGCATTAAAAGGACTGAAGACTTTTCCAGGTTGCGGGTGAGCCATATCTGCACCAAATAAAAATGTCGGACAATCAGTAATATCGAGCAAAATCAACAGTGGGAGATTCACGAAGGATTAGTAAAAAAGAGAAAAGAATCAGCAATTCAAGAAGCGTCTTCACAAGTGAATCGCCTGAGCTTACTTGTCAGATTTGTTGCAAAGACACGAGCAGAAGATCTTAGGTCACCAGCTTCCAATCTTTGTAACAATTACCATTTGGTTTTTTCATAGGATAAGCAGGAGGAGAAAATAAGAGAGAAAAACCTGAGATATATGAGAGAATGAGGAGTTGTTTCATGATAATTCATAGTTGACCTCAGAGTTCACCTCTTCTTACTTAGCACTTGCACCCGGATTTGTATGTTTTCTATTGCTCGCTCTCCTGTTCCTTCGTTTTGGTTATGTATCCATAGAACCCATCTTGCAATGCAGAACATAAACAAACAAAATAGGGTAAAAACACCTTCATTTGAACTGGATATTCCTAAGTTCAGCTATGCCAAATCAAGCAGTTGTAATTAGAGAACTTACATTGTTGAACAACCACAAGAGACCATGATTGTAGAGCAGAAAGCAAACCGAATGTCCTTACAGTTCATAGAGAGTTGCTTATTTTCACTAGAAACATGAAGTCCTAAAGAAGACTCACCAAATCCACAGATCAAGGCATTGAAAAACTCAGCCGGAGAAACACAATGAACTGATTGGGATTTCATAGACAAGACCAATGTATTTGCTAAATCCAGAAGCGCTTCCGCATCGGCAATTTGCTCTCTTGGTTTTTGAACAGCGACCAAAATAGTAATATCACCAAAAAGAGTTAATATATGATACGGTTGAGTTACATCAAGCTGATTATTTTTTACAGAAATCTGTGCTTTTTCCGTATCCACCTTTACGACTTAGTTATTTTTCCTGTACAGCTGACTTAAGTTTAATACTTTATGTTATATAATTAAACTGCTATGTACTCCTAAAAGGATTAGTCAAAAAAAAAAAGAATCTGCAACTCACGAAGCGTCTTTACAAGTGAATCACTTGAGCTTGCTTGTCGGATTTGTTGCAAAGACACAAGCAGTTGATCTTAGGTCATCAGCTTCCAATCTTTGAAACAAATACCATTTGGTGGTTGCATAGGATAAGTAGGAGGGAATCGAATTCCATGCGTACTGTTTGTGAGCAAAATGCAAATCGTAAGATATTGATTGCATGCTTACTATTTGAGTGGAATATCAAAAATGTCAGAGAGAAAGGAGAACAGAAGAGAGGAAAACCTGAGATAGATTAAGAGAGAGGTTGAAAAGTTGTTAGCAAACAAAGAGAGAAACGGAGAAAAAAATAGAGAGATAATCATCACTTCAAATTCACATAATTTTTATTATAATAAATAGAAGAGTCGTGATTTTTTGTATTCCCACATCATTACACGCCTTGTAAAATCACATTATCCGTGGCAGAGAGAGAGACTGAATTTATCGTCCCGTTATAGCTGCCTAATAATATGACATAAAAACTGACATAATAAGCATAGAGTTTGACCTCTAAAACATATTATCCCATCATAACTGCATAGTACTAGTAAGACATAAATTTCCTCGGTTATAACAATTACCATTCGACTGGGTTATTATCATTGTTTTATAATAAACGAAATAGCTAAGATAGTTTTATAGAGTGCATGAGTTATAAAATTAAAAATATACGAAATGGCTGACTTACATCAAGCTGATTATTCTTTACAGGAAGCTGTGTTTTTTTCGTCTCTACTTTTACGACTTAGTTATTTTTCCAGTACGGATGAGTTATGTTTACAACTAAGTTATGATTAAGGATGAGTTATGTTCATTTTATAACTGAGTTTTCTTCGTGGTTATAATGTCTGTGTTACGACTACGAGTGAGTAGTATTGAAATCGGATTGAATGCATATTGTTTGTGCGCATATTAATAGATGTACGTATCCACTTTATAAAATACCAAGTGCTATTGAGATGTAAGTTGAGAAATAATATACAATGTACTCTAAGTAATTCATTAAGAGTCTTATCTCACTTATATATTTCGTAGTAACCCTAAACCCTAAACATTAAATGGGTTAAATAGAGAAAAATTATTATTATTTTTTAATACAAATGATATCTAAAATAAAGTTACCGAGGGTAAACGCGGCTACGATGTTTTCTTATGCAGCTATGATGTGATATTACGGGTGAAATGATGTCTTATTACTATGTTACCTATGTCAAACGCGGCTATGAGGCAGATGATTTTAACTTTTGGTTTCGAAAGGGGTTTTCGTTTAACTAAATAGTCAAATGTAATCTAACTAACTCTTTTAAGGGTATAATTAACTCATCAAATGTAATCTAAACCCTAAACACTAAACATTGAACCCTTACTCAGTCGTAACTTAGTTATATCATAATAAAAATATAACTTAGTCATATTGTCTATAGCATAACTTTGACATAAGCATAAAAACCCAGTTGTTTATTTAGATAACTCATAAATCATGATAATACATTAACTCAGATATTAGTCCTGTATAATACGAATAAGTATTAACGCTTCTTATATCAAGAAATTTCATAACCGAGGTCAAACTAATAGGGTTTACTACTTTACGTTACCTCTAGTATGGTTTGCTTGTAGAAGTCACTAACCTGTACACGAATAAAGGTTTGATTGACGTTTTTTCATTTAGAATTTTAAAGTTTATTAAAGGGATCTCTTTATTAAATAATAAAGGGTTTTATAAAATTTTCATTACGATTTGAGTTATCGAGGTAAGAATGACTCAGCCTTTATCAATTTACGGACTTAAGGATAATTGAGTCCTATTACATTCCAGAAGTACGAATAACTCAGCCCTTATAAAGTTACCGAGTTAAGAATAACTCAGCCCTTAAGAATAACCAATAGATTAGTTGTGTAATTCTCGCGTATCATGTCCAACGAACATAGTGATAAAGTTGTGAACTAAATTTTACAATACCGAGCCATTTGTTTATTTAGACTAAATCCAAGATAAATTTAGTTGAGACTTTGAATTTGGGTTAATTACTTTTGTTTTTGATTGTTAACTATAAATGTTATTGTGGTTTCGAGGAGCAATATGCATGCAAAATAGTAATTAATGAATATTGAGACGTGTATGAACACATAAACTACATTTATCTTGGATTCCCTGATTAACATTTGTAGAAAATATTTTCTTAGTAATCAAGTATAAGAATTAAACCAACTGTTATTTTGTTTAATTAAATAAATATGGATAAAAAGACAAAGTATACCTCCTGGTCGATGAGATTGAGAATGACTCTCTTCTTCTGTTCCGATTCGGGTGTCGGTAATATCCTTGAGATACAAGATTTTGCAGTTTGATATATTTTAGAGAGTTAGATAGACTTTTAGTGTGAAAGTTACACTATGGGTAAACGTTAAACATTAATTTATAGCCAAAAAAAAGTTTAAGAGGCGGGGATACGTAAGAATCGTGACTGTTGAATTATTATACTCATTATCTCTCTCTATTCATTTATATGTTTGCTCTATTAATTTGTTCACAAATTCACAATCTCTCTTTTTCGATTTTCCTCACGAACAATACGCATGAAATCTCTTTCGATTTCGATTTCGATATTGCTCTAAAACAGTATGCATTCAATCCGATTTCGACACTACTCACTCGTAGTACAAACATTATATCACCACGAAGAAAACTCAGTCATTTTAGTAAACATAAAATCATCCGTACAGGAAAAATAACTAAGTCATAAAAGTAAAGACGAAAATAACCCAAGTCTCTATAAAGAATAATCAGCTTGATGTAACTCAGCCGTTTCGTATGTTTTGAATTTTATAACTCAGGCACTCAATAAAAATAACTTATCCATTTTTTATTATAAAACAGTAATAATAACCAAGAGAAATGATAAACAAGAACTTAGGCGTACAATAATCGAAGGAAATGGTGTCATACTATGCAGCTATGATGGGATAATACGGTTCTGAGGTCAAACCCTATGCTTATTATGTCAGCTATTATGTCAGAGTATTAGGCAGTTCTGAGGCGTGTAATAATTCTTATTACATTACCGAGGACAAAAATTTGAAAATGATTACTTTACTTAGACATACAGAAAAGAAATCCCAGCATTTAGTAATATAACTCAGCCGATTTTAAATTTCATAACTCATACATATTGTAAAAGTAACCCAGAAATACATTAACAATAACTCAACCGTACTAAAATAATTATGATCCGCCCGTCAATGATAAACTGTAACTCAGCTATTTACAAACCATAACTCAACTGTTTTAAAAAAAACGAGAACTCAGTCGTATCACAAAAACATTCAAATCCATTAAGCCCACTCCTTTTTTTCCACACATTGTGCCCACTCTTATTACTTTACCGAGGTGAAAACTTGAAGAGGCAGAAATATACAAAATTTACGAGACGTGTAATGATGCGGGAATACGAAAAATCATGACTCTAATCTATTTATTTCTCTGTTTCTCTCTTTATATGCTCGCAACTTCTCTCTTAATCTATCTTAGGTTTTCTCTCTTCTCTTCCTCTTTCTCTCATCTTAATCTACCGCTTTCGATATTTCTCACAAACATTTCGCATGCAATCTATGTCTTTCGATTTTGAGTTTGCTCGCATGCAGTACACATGCAATCTGCTTCCCTCCTCCTTATCCTATGCAACCACCAAAGGGGCACCAAATCATCCAAATTTTATTGTAATGTTGGCCGCTTATCTAATGGATCCTCCAAATGGTAATTTTGGTTCTATGTTTTGTTATATTGGCTTCAATTTTTGTAATTTCGTTTCTTTCTTTTTTTAATAAGGTCGATTGAATCTTCTTGATGGTTTTCAGGGTCTATTGCATCATAGGACTGATAAATGCGGGGATTCTTGTGTCTGCATTTCGCGGGAGTTCAAATGGTAGCAACATATTCAATTTCCATTTAGTACTCATGTAATCCGCTTCACTTCTCCTCAGATAACTCCTATATGAGTTCTTATAGACACAGTTTGTTCTCTCAGGAGTAGATGCAGCCAACAACTACTTTCCCATTGCCTTTGCGGTTACTTAAGAAGTATCCATTGGTAGTTTGCGTTAATTGAGTACCACATGAAGGACATCAAAAATAGGAACTCAAAAGCTCATGAATGGCTTGGGGACGGATTACAGTTCTTTGTTCATCTGGCTTGTTTTTATTTGTTATGTTGTAAAGTAAAGTTAACTTAAGCGTGTTCTAAACAACTTTTGTTCTAAACAACTTTTGTTCTAAACCATCAGAAATCTCACTTTTCATGTAGTAACAAGCTCTAAGAGTATCTCCAAACGAGTCTCTAAAACTCCAAATATAGAGAATGGGGGTGCTCCAAAGGAAACTCTAAATCTCTATATTTGGTGATTTGAATAGTGAATCTCCAAATATAGAGATTCAATTTTTTTGCATTTTTATCCCTTGTTTTACTTTTGATTCATAAATAATACCTTAAAGTTTTCTATTAATCATTTTAGTACTAGTTTTTTTATTGATTTACCTTAATTGTATTTTTTTGTATGTTCAGCCCTATAAGTCAGTCGTTACATGTGTTTCTAAATAGCTGTAACTTTTTTTTATAAGTCACCTGTTACTTGTGTTTATAAGTCAACCGTCACTTGTGTTTATAAGTCAGCCGTTACTTGTGTTTGTAAGTCAGCTATAACTTATGTGTATAAGTTAGCCGTTACATGTATTTATAAGTCAGCCCTTACTTGTGTTTGTAAGTCATCCATAACTTGTGTTTATAAGAAAGAGGGTGTTGAAGTGTTTCGACCATTGTTGATAAGATAGTCTAAGTTTTATGATGATATATAATTATGGAGAAAATTATCGGCAATATTGCAATATACAAATTTTTGATACTTCAAATATGGAGAATGCCTTTGGAGAGACAACCATGATTCTCCAAATTTAGAGATCTAAATTTAGAGAGCCGCTTTGGAGATGCTCTAATAGGGGTGCTCCAAAGGAGACTCTAAATCACTAAATTCAAGTTTCTTAACCATTGGAGGTGAAAAAGTTAAAAATCTTAACAAAGTTTCTTAATCATTAAACTGATAAAATTGGTGAAGAATCACTAATTGGTTCTTAACAATTGTACATGCCCTTATCAAGTTACCGACTTAAGGATAACTTAGTCCTTATTACATTCTAAACAAAGGTCGACATCAATGTAAGTGTTGAGTCATGCATGATGTTGTACTCAGAAATGGTGTGATTATCGTCGAGCTGTATACCATGAAAGATCAGTCTCTCGTGTTCCACTTGAATACCATACGTCTCACAAAGCTTGGCCTTAACTTCTGCAATTGTATCGGATCCTTTAACCTCAACGATGTTAGTCCTGCCCTAAAGAGTGTTTACAAATATAAATATGGTTTCTTTATCAAGACTTGGTTTATCAAGACTTGGACCAANGTCGAGCTGTATACCATGAAAGATCAGTCTCTCGTGTTCCACTTGAATACCATACGTCTCA
>OVBE01003653.1:0-26176 GCA_900406425.1 Iberis pinnata
TTAAACTTAGGAATTTGCTAGACTTAGGATTAGCAGAAATCCGTGTTTATCAATTCACCCTGCCTTGTTCACTAAGACCCCTGACCTTTGACAGGAAATCGATCATTACATACACGAACTATGATCATATGACTAATTTATACAAAAACTTATTAGCAGTGCGAATTTATACACAAACTATAACAATTTGTCAATTTATACACAATCTATCATTTTTTTGATAATTTCATCAAAATCGTTAATGGTGTTTAATTTACCGTTAACCGAGCTGAGTCAGCATCCACATAAGTTTTTCGGTTTAATTAAGAAGCAAAACGACATCGTTTTTGTTAAAATTTTCACTAAACAAATTTTAACCAAAACGACGTCGCTTTGAACCTACAAAAAAATTTAGCTTTCTTCCTAACTCGCTTCTTCTCAAAGTTCTTGTCTTTAATGGCCAAAACCCTATAAACATCCGTCATCGGGAATTTGACAAAATTTTTGTTGAGATGAAGCAACCGTAGTTAGGATTATTGAAAAAGAATAGAGCAACAATGGCGATTTGGATAACGTTACAGCCTTCGAATCCATGTTATTTACGGCCCATGCCATCATCATCACCGTCGCCGGTGTCATTCCCAGGTCATCGACTTTGCCGTTATTTGTTTAATCCATCCTTTCAATGCATTCCGCTTCAACAACAAGAACGTCAGCTCGAGGAGTTGCAGGTACCAAATCAAATGTCTGTGTCTAGATTTTGGACATTACAAAATCAAATCGATGAAACTGAAAAATCAGATTTGATTGGTGAAGGGAGAAAATGAGGCGGTGATATTGTGTGAGGATTGTAAAGGGAAAAGATGGTTGCTCTGCGATTTCTGCCAAGGCCAAAAAATAAAGGTTCAGTCTGAGAATAACATAATCTATTGTCGATGCCCTTCTTGTAAAGTTGTAAGTATTCCTAACTTCGGTTACTAACCCTAGTTCTCTGATTTCTGAAGGTGTAATAATATTTAAACAGGTTGGATATGAAATTGTGCAGAAATCGAGTTAGGAAGAAAGCTATGTTTTTTTGGTAGGTTCAAAACGACGTCGTTTTGGTTGAAATTGGTTAGTGGAAGTTTTAACCAAAACGACGTCGTTTTGCTTTTTAATTAAACCAAAAAACTTACGTGGATGCTGACTCCGCTTGGTTAACGGTAAATTAAACACCGTTAATGATTTTGATGAAATTAGCACAAAAATGGTAGATTGTATATAAATTGACAAATTGTTATAGTTTGTGTATGAATTCGCACTGCTGATAAGTTTCTGTATAAATTAGTCATATGGTCATAGTTCGTGTATGTAATGGCCGACTTCCCGACCTTTGACGAATTCCTCTGTGATTTGGGAGCATCTATCAACTTAATGCCTCTGTCCACTGCCAAGAAGCTGGGATTCGACAAGTTCAAAGCTACAAACATAACTTTGTTGTTGGCAGACAGATCAATTAGACATCCTATCGGCATCTTGGAAAACTTACCTATCAAGATCAAATATGCAACAATACTCACAGACTTTATGGTATTGGAGATGGATGAAGAACCGAGGACCCATTGATCTTTGGAAGACCATTCTTAGCCACAGTTGGAGCTGTAATCAACGTCAAGAAAGGTCATATAAAGTCGAATGTAGGAAGAGGTCCCAAGATGATTTTCAACATCAGGAGCAAAACTAAGAAGCTCACTATCCAAGGTCAGCTATGCTCTATCAAGGAAACGAATGAGAACAATCATAAGGATGGGTACTCAAGAAGCAAAGCAGTTGAGGATGGATTGGGAAAGGGCCTAACACAGTCTGCAATGTACCATGAAGCTTTCAAGCTTATTAAGGAACCATATAAGGGAGCTTCTGAGAAGTTAAAGGATCCAGGAAAAGGAAGTCATGAGTTCAAACTTCAACCTGAACGTGTACCACCTCAGAAACCACCTTCGGACACTCCAATTTCTAAAAAATATTTGGAACCTCATACCCAAACCTTGGAAATCAAGAGTGGAGACCAAGTGTTTTTACTTAACAAAAGGTTTAGGTATTATCTGGAAAATGTGGATCAACTATGTTCCAAGAACTTCATGATCAAGGAAATACTTTCTGGTGAAGACATCATACATTCTGTGGAAGTTGATGAAAAACCGAAGCTGAACTACAATGTTGATCAGAACATTAACAAAAGAGATTTCTCAGAAAATACCTCGGTTCTCTTTAAAGAGCCGTCTCAGGGTCATTAATCCTAAAAACAGGTAGTCAAGCTTAGTGACTTAAAACAAGCTCACTTGGGAGGAAGTCTCATGTCTATCTCTCTATATATTTAAATTTCAATGCTTTTTAATTTCAGTATTTGATCTAACGCATTTTAGTTTTCATGTGGTTTTGGTGTCTTAGGTACCTAGGGGGTACATTTTGGACTTTGCAATTGAGTAAAAGATGAGAAGTGACATAGCTCGGACCTCTTTGGTCAAGCCTGGGAAACATGTCTAAAAGCCATCAAGCCACGGCATCACTCGGATCGGTCCAGCCATCCTCAACATTAGATCAAATTAAGTCTTGATACAGTCAAGCCGCAACAAAATTGTATTGATCCACTTCATTTGGATCGATCCGCTTTCAACCCGAGATCGAGCCAAATTCAATGGCCTGATAAGATTTCAAGCCGCAACAAACACAATGATCGATCCAAGTTGTTTGGATCGAGCCAAGTTGTTTGGATCGATCCGTTTTCAACAATTGGATCGAGCCATGCTCGATATGGCTGAGCCGCGGCATCATTCCGATCAAGCCACAACCATCAACGTTGATCGAGCTGTATTTTCCATGTTGAGATCGAGCCATGCTAAAATCTCATCAAGCTTCCAAACATCATTTAGACTAACCCCAAAAACCCCTAATTTAACCCTCCTCCACAAACCTCTACTTTAATCCTTTCCCAGAAACCACTACTTTACTCCTCCACCACAAACCTCCACAACTCCTTTCAACCACAAAAATTCAAGCCATCCACTTTATTTAAGGGAGTATTTCCATCTCTTTCTTTCATCATAACTCTAATAACTTTCACTATCAAAATTCTTTGGTTTAAATCGTCTCCTGGAGATTTGAGCTCAAGAACTCATCAAGCCTTTAAGCATCTTCAATTCGGTTTCCGTTCTATCATTTATGAATTTTTATGAAATTTTTTAGTTTTCCTAAACTTCTGAAAATTTTGGTTCGCAATTGTCTTCTGCTTAAATTCGGATTTATATTGTTGTGCTTACCTCGTTTTACAACCAAATAAATTCGAAGTCTGTTGCAATTTTTTAAAGAAGATAAAAGTGTGGTTTAAGAGTTATGCATAATAAGTGTGTGAAACTTGTATTTGTTAAGTGGTAGGAACTGTCATTTGTTGAAAAGTCCTAAAGAGCATAAACAGAAACAAATATGCATAAGAAGCTAAAAAGGGTAAAAAGTAAAAACAAAGAAAAAGCAGAGAAGGTAGAGATGGAATCAAGTGTAAAGAAGTTCTTGAGGACAAAGGATAATCGACCAGAGATCCATCCGAATCTACCTAAGCACCTAACATACCTCAAATAATGAGCTATCCCTAAACAGTAGATTCATATGCAACCAAGTCCAATCCCTTGATAAATGGAATCAACCTAAGCAATCACCAGACCTAACTCCCGTTAACGGTACACTACCTAGAATGCATGAAGAACCAACCTACTAAAGCCAAAAATCTCCATAAACACTTAACTCCTTAGGCTGAGATGCATATCCTAAGCATCTAAGTCGTTGCGCTAGGATGAACTAATCTCTTAAATCACCATGATCAGGCATTCCATTGAACACTTTTCAGGTGTTGGAATTCCCAAGATCAGATTTCGATTGGCGTGAAAGAAACCAGCATTAAGCACAATGAAACAGAAAAGATCTATATGCAAACAAGCTTAGGTGCTAAGGTAAGATCAGAACATCAACTCTAGTCTACCCCATCCTCATGAACTTAAGGAAACTACTCAGTACTCATGAGTATAAAAGCAGGAAAAACAAAAATCATAACCTTAAAACTAAATATCATGATCAGAGGTCAAACTTATGAAGAACAACAAGAACAGCAAGAACTCAAACCCATAAAATAAGAACAGCAATGAAACAGTAAGAAACCAAGAAAATGATCAAAGCTAAAACAGAAGATTAAAATGAAAAACAGAAGATCAACATGCACCAGATAAACAACAACCTTAAACTAAGGAGGAAAGTAAAAGAAAACAGAAGATTAGCATAAAACTTAAAGAATTCTTGGTTTTTACACCAAGAACACCAAGAACAACAAAGGGAAAAGAGAGCAAAACAAACCTAAGACAAAAACCTAAAATGGCAACAAAAAAATCATCTCTAATAAGGAGGCGGTTTAGGGCTTATATAGTGTTTAGGAAAATCCCTAAAACGCAAAAAAAAGAAGAAAAAAACTAATCATTGGCTTGGGTCTTGGGTCAGGTCCATTCCGAATTTGAGTTGGTCGGGTTAGAGTGTGTTTGGCTCGAGCTAAGAAGAATGCATGATCGAGTCAGCGTATCAAGGTAACTTCAGACCTTGAGCTGAGGTCGAGCCAAAATGTTGGTGATTGAGCCAATGACTTGAGATTGAAGCATGGCCGAAGTGGGCTCGAGAATAGGATCGATCCAAGGTTGTTGCGCGGATCTATCCGAAGGTGAAGTTGGATGGATCCAAAGGTGAAGTTGGCTCAAGCAGGACGTTGAAGTGGATCGATCCAAATCTTGTAGTGGATCGATCCGAATTTAAGAGTGGAGCGATCCGAATGTTAGAGTGGATCAAGCCGATGGTGGAGCTGGGCTAGGTTGAGCCAAAGAGGAGATCGATCGGAGGTAAGAAGGAGATTGAGTCGGGCTTTAGGTGCACGAGGATGGGATCGATCCAATGTAAAAGTTGGATCGATCCGTGCTTGGAGAGTTGGCCGAGGTGGATCAATCCAAAATGTTATGTGGATCGATCCAGAATTGGATTCGGCTTGATAGGGATATTGATTTGGGCCTTGTACTGGTTCCATTCCACATTTTTCTGCTCCTCTTCTGAATCTTCACAAATCATTCTGAAAACTCCTGAAAGTCCTGAAAAATCTCCAAAATGCGTGCATATGCGAATACTAATGCGAAAATTGCTAAAAATCACAAACTTGCTAAAACAACTGTAAATGTGATATACGCACACCTAAAGACCTCAAAATTGATGCTAAATGACTTCTAAAAATCATGAAAATACATAGTCATCAGGTGGCGGATGAGGGCGCTCTTGGTATTCCCAGCCTTGAAAACCTTGGATCCAATTATGCTCCAAATGATCCCAATCTCATTTGGAGTGTCTTCGAACGTGAAGACTGTAGGTATATTCCAACTCATTGAAAGTGATTGTGTGAGTTTTCCCGTAGAGGTCTTTGAAGGCTATAAACCCTCCCTTGCTTCTATCGTATCTGCTCTCGTTGATATATCTCACTTTTAGGGAGGCGAGGAATATACACATCGGTTGTTGATAAGCTTCAAAATTCATGTTAAGTATGCTCGGTATCCCCATGTTACTGACTATGTTCTTCAATTTCTCTAAGATCCCGAGACTCCTCAAGATTTCTTCATCTGGGAATGTTGATCCCGTGAACTCGGCATATATCAGGACTTGGTAAATGTCTAAGTCTGAAGGTACGTTTGACATGGTGGCACCTGAAAGTTCCTACCACTTGACAAATACAAGTTTCACACACTTATCATGCATAACTCTTAAACCACACTTTAATCTTCTTTAAAAATTTGTAACATATTTCGAATTTATTCGGTTGTAAAACGAGGTAAGCATAACTTTCACGAGTAGAAATCCGAATTTAAGCAGAAGACAAGTTCGAACCAAATTTCTCAGAAGTTCAGGAAAACTGAAAATTTCATAAAAATTCAGAAATGATAGAGTGGAAACCGAATTGAAGATGCTTAAAGGTTTGATGAGTTCCTGAGCTCAAATCTTCAGGAAACGATTTAAACCAAAGAATTCCGGTAGTGAAAGTTATTAGAGTTATGATGAAAGAAACAGATGGAGATACTCCCTTAAATAGAAGGGATGGCTTGAATTGTTGTGGTCGAGAGGGGTTGTGGATGTTTGTGGTGGAGGAGTAAAGTAGTGGTTTGTGGGAAAGGATTAAAGTAGAGGTTTGTGGAGGAGGGTTAAAGTAGAGGTTTGTGGGGTTGGTGGAAGTGATGTTTGGAAGCTTGATGAGATTTCAGCGTGGTTTAATCTCAACGTGGAAAATACGGCTCGGTCATCGTTGATGGTCATGGCTCGATTGAGTGTTTTTATGGATCGATCACACGGTGAGAATTGGCTCGATCGTACCGTGATGGGTGGATCGATCCGAATTTGACGTGGCTCGATCATGGTCCTAAAATGGCTCGACAGTCCCTTGAGATCGGCTCGACTAAAATCTCGGGCCAACCCATTCCCCTAGATCTCTCACTTTTAAATGCTCCAAGCATAGTCCCTAAGTACCTAAGACACCAAAACTAGATGAAAACTAAAATGCATTAATTCAAGTACTAAAATTTAAAAAGCAATGAAATTATATATACACGGATAGACATGAGACTTCCTCCCAAGTGAGCTTTTTTATAGTCACTAAGCTTGACTTCTTGTTTTAAAGATTAGTGATCCTGAAATGGCTTCCCAAAGAGAACCGAGGTCTCTTCAGAGATTGTCCTGTCTGCCAAGTATGGTTTCACTCGTTATCCATTTACTGTGAATTCATTTCCATTTTTTCCAATCAAATTAATAGCTCCATACGGTAGGACTTCTTTAAAGAGAATGGCCCGGACACCTGGATTTGAGCTTTCCTGGGAACAGCTTCAGCCTTGAGTTGAATAAAAGGACTTGGTCACCAACATTGATTTTCTTCACTAAAATCTTTTTATCATGAAACGCCTTGGTCCTCTCCTTGTATATTTTGGGACTCTCATAAGAATTGAGTCTGACTTCCTCCAGTTCACGTAGGTCTATTTCCCTTTTCTCTTGAGCCGTTTTGAGATCAAAGTTAAGGAGTTTAGTTTTCCATATTGCCTTATGCTCCACTTCAACTGGTAAGTGGCATGCCTTTCCATAGAGTAGTTGAAAAGGTGTTCGTCCTATTGGCATCTTAAAAGTTGTTCACTCTGCCCATAGTGCATCATCTAGCTTTACCGACCAATCTCTCATGGAGATTCCAACAACCTTTGCTAAAATTTCCTTGATTTGCCTGTTTGATACTTCAACCTGTCCAATCTTTTGTGGATGATAAGGTGTTGCTACTTTATGCTTCACTCCATGCCTCTTCAGCAGATTTTCAAAAACCTTGATTATGAACTAAGAACCACCATCACTGATTACTACCCTTGGAACCCCAATCTTGGGAAAATTATGTTTCTGAAAAGCTTCAGAACCGCTTTCGCATCGTTGATAGGACACGCAATCGCTTCTATCCATTTGGAGACATCGTCGAAAGCTACTAGAATATAACTGTTACCAAAAGATGGAGGGTTGAAGGGTCCCATAAATTCAATTCTCCAAACGTCGAACACTTCAAGCTCTAATATTGGATTCTGCAGCATCTCATTTCTTCTCCCAATGTTTCCTACTCTCTGACATGGGTCGCATATAGAGATGGAACCATGTGTGTCCTTAAACAGTGTCGGCCACCACAGACCTGCCTGCAGGATCTTCTGAAAAGTCTTGAATGTTGCAAAGTGTCCTACATAAGAAGAACCATTACAATGTTCCATAATTCCTTTCACTTCATCTTCAGCTACGCACCTTCTGAATAATTCGTCCGGACCCCTTTTGTAAAGAAAAGGGTCATCCCAATAGTAGTGATTTACATCACTCAGGAACTTCCTATTCCTATATTCGTCGAAATCTTCAGGGACTATTCCACAGACCTTGAAGTTAACTAAATCCGCATACCATGGTACTGCTTTTGTGATCAATACTTCATTTTCTAAAAATGCACATGTATGGATTATCATGAGTTGTTTTTCAGGCATAGAGTCATCAATTGGAACTGAGTCGTCAATCCTCATTCTTGAAAAGTGATCTGCTACTCCATTTTCAATACCTTTCTTATCCTCTATCTTCATGTCAAACTCTTGCAATAAGAAAATCCATCTCGACAGTCTCGGTATAGTGTCCTTCTTCGCATAGATATGCCTCAGTGCAGCATGATCAATATAAGTTATCACCTTCGAACCAACCAAATAGCTTCTGAATTTTTCAAATGCGAAGACTACTGCTAGTAACTCCTTCTCTATTGTGGCATACTTTTCCTGAGCATCATCCATGGTTCTACTAGCATAGTAGATCACATGTACCTTCTTATCTATCTTCTGCCCCAAGACAGCTCCAACTGCATAGTCTGAGGCGTCACACATGATCTCGAATGCGTAGTCCCAGATGGGAGCTTGAACTATTGGTATAGATACCAAGGCTTCCTTGATGTGGTGGAAAGCTTCCAGAAATTATGAGTCGAAGTTAAACTCAACTTCCTTACACAAAATCCTTGTTAAAGGTCTAGCTATCCTTGAAAAATCCTTGATAAACCTTCTGTAGAAACCCGCATGACCCAGAAAACTTCTAATATCCTTCACTGTCCTGGGTGGTTGCAGCTGCATCATGACATCTATCTTAGCTTTGTCTACCTCTATACCTTTCTCTGAGATCTTATACCCCAACACTATTCCTTCTCTCACCATGAAATGGCACTTTTCCCAATTTAGAACTAGGTTTGTCTCTTCACATTTGGTGAGAACCTTGCACAAATTTAACAAACAAGAGGAGAAAGAAGAGCCGTACACGGAGAAATCATCCATGAATACCTCAACTATCTCCTCGATTAAATCCAAGAAGATTGAAGTCATACACCTCCGAAAAGTGGCAGGTGCATTGCAAAGGCCAAATGGCATCCTTTTATATGCAAAAGTACCGTAAGGGCATGTGAATGTGGTTTTTTCCTAATCTTGAGGGTGAATAGGGATTCGGAAAAATTCACTATAACCATCAGGAAACAGTAATAGGGATGATTGGCTAGGCGTTCTAACATTTGGTCAATGAAGGGTAATGGGAAATGATCTTTTCTAGATGCTGCATTCAACTTCCTGTAGTCAATGCACATCCTATGTCCAGTGATTGTTCGGGTTGGTATTAGTTCATCTTAATCATTTCTAATCACAATAATTCCTCCCTTTTTGGGACACAATGAACTGGTGATATCCAAGTACTATCTGAGATAGGTTAGATAACACCAGCATCCAACAGTTTAAGGATTTTCTTTTTTACCACTTCTTTTAAATTAGGGTTTAGTCTTCTTTGGGGTTCAATGCTAGAGTAGGATTCATTTTCACGATTGATTTTATGAGTGCATAAACTAGGTGATATTCCTTTAATGTCATCCCATGAATACCCTATAGCTCTCCTAAACTTCCTCAATTCAATCAACAGCAAATTTAGCTCATCATCATTAAGTTCATCATTTGCTATGACAGGGTATGTTGAGTTAGGTCCAAGAAAAGTGTACCTTAGTCCCTTGGGAAGTGTTTTCAATTCCACATATGGTGCCTTGAGTTCATACCAATCCTCAGATATTGCAGAATCCATTTGTGCTTGGATAAGTGTTTGACTTGATTTCTGCTCGATTCCAATCTCTTCGGCAGCTGAGAAGACTTGTCTTTCTGAACCTCGGATATCTTCGAATGGTTCTTCGGGCTCCAGTGGTACATGTAAATCCAATATCATCTCGTACCCCAGACTTTCACCACGTAGATATCCTTTATCCCCATTCTTGGTCAATACGATTTGGAGGTGATCCTCCTGATTAATCTCTTCCAAAAGTTCATCAGTAAAATTTGATCCATCTCTTCTACTTAGAAAATCTCTCCTTCAGTAGTAGGTTTCTTCATCACTTCTTGAATGTCAACAGTCATCTTCAGCTCCTTACCCGTATTGAGCTGAATTTTTCCTTTCTGGACGTCAATAACAGCTCCAGCATTAGCCAAGAATGGTCTTCCCAAAATTAGAGGATCTTTGGGTTCATCACTCATGTCTAAAACCACGAAGTCAGTTGGGATTTTAGCCACTCCAACCTTTACAGGTAAATCTTCAAGGATTCCATGTGGAATTCGCACTGATCGGTCTGCAAGTACTAGAGATATATTGTAGGGTTTGAAATTGCTGAAACCTAAATTCCTTGCAACTGATAGAGGCATAAGACTTATTGAATCTCCTAGGTCGCATAAGCATTTTTCGAAGGACAAGGGACCTAGCAAACAAGGTAAATTAAATGATCATGGATCTGCTAGCTTCTTTGGGATTGAAGTCCTTGTGATGATCGCACTGTATTCTTCACTTAGAACCACCATTCCCCGAATCTCTTTTCCTCTCTTGATGATAGCATCCTTCAGGAACTTCTTGTATGGAGGCATCAAAGTGATTGCGTTAAGAAGGAGAAATTTAATTTCAGTGTCCTTCATATATTTCTCAAAGAAGATTTTGTACTTCGCCATGATTTCTTTCTTGAATCTAGAAGGGAAGGGCAACCTTGGAACGTATGGTGGTAGTATAAAGGGTGTATCCTTCTTTTGCGTTACAGATGGTTGCTCAGCAGGAGGTGGTTTGGTGATCACAACTGATGGTGGTTGCAATGGCTTCTGAGAAACAATTATTGCATGTTCTTCTTTTTCAGCTTCCTTTAAACACAATTCCCCCAACTAGATCAACACTCTCCTCAGTGAGAAGGAGATTCTTTCGTGGTGGAAACTTCTTCCTGCTTTGCAAGGTGATTTCGTTCACATGAGCAACATCATGGTGGTGTGGAACAAATTTTCCTTGCAGTTTACTAAATGAGGAAGTAGAGGTGTCTTGCTTTCGACGGAAGCGACTCTGGAGGTAAGTGCCTCAATCTTGGCATAGATGTCATTGAATGAAGAGTCCAGCTGATGGTGAAGTTCACCAAACCATTTTGATGTCTCCATAACACTAGTGGCCTGAACTTGCAGAAGTTGATGTAAAATTGCTTCAATTGGTGAAGATGCAGCAGTAGGTAGTATGGTAGGAGGAACAATAACCGGCTGTTGGTGAGAACTACCTTGTTGTTGTGGATTGGGAAGGAAACCACGATTGTGAGCATAGTCAATGAAGGGTTGAAGATCCTTCTGAGGTAGTGTCGAGTACACTTGGTCTTGTGGGTTAGAGACGTTGTTACTTCTGTAAGAGAGACCAGGGTTGGTTGAGTAGGTGATAAACCCTTTGTTATAACCACCTTGTTATAACCACCTTTGTGAGCATAGTCAATGAAGGGTTGAAGATCCTTATGAGGTAGTATCGAGTACACTTGGTCTTGTGGGTTAGCGACGTTGTTACTTCTGTAAGAGAGACCAGGGTTGGTTGAGTAGGTGATAAACCCTTTGTTATAACCACCTTGGTTCTGCACATAGTATATTTCCTCTTACTGGGTAACCTCCCCAGCTTGAATCTGATGTTGTTCTTCATTAGTGATGAAGTGGACCTAATGTTGTTGACCCTGGAGAAACTTGTTTAACTTCTTATTCAATGCTTTTATGTCCTTCTTTTTGCTATCATCATAAGCAGAACCACCTCGAGGTGTTCTATCATAGTCTTCACTGTAGATCCCATTAGACTGGGCAAGGTTTTCCACTAGCTCCCATCCTCCATCCACACTTTTGTTGAAGAAGTTCATGTTGCTTGCTATATCAAGCAACATTCTAATCTTGGGCAGAGCACCACGATAGAGGGTGCTGAGGAGTAACGCTTTACTGAATCCGTGATGGGGGCACTGCATGGTATAGTTCTTGAAGTGTTCCCATGCTTCTGAGGAGGTTTCAGCATTCCTTTGCGCAAAACCCGAGATATCATTCCTCAGTCTGGCTGTTCTAGAAGTAGAAAAGAACTTTGCAAGGAATGCTTTCTTACAGGCTTCCCAGGTGGTGATGGAGTTCCTGGGAAGTGACTTCTCCCATTGGTGTGCCTTCTCCCCCCCNAGAGGTGTAGCTTAAAATCATCATCACTCACACCATTTATCTTCGTGAGGTTGCAAAAGCGATCAAACTCGTCAAGGTGATCGAGTGGATCATCCATAGGTAGACCATAGAACTTGTTCCCCTGCACTATTGCGATCATACTATGCTTAATCTCGAAGTTTTTGTTTTGAACCGCAGGTGGATTGATTCCATGTCGGATGGTGTGAGTGTTGGGGTAGTCACCAGCACCTATGGTGTGCTGGTTATCTTGTTCAATATTGTCTACCATTTGTAAGTCCAACCATCTTAAGTGCTCCACACGTTCTTGTTCACGTATTTCCCGAGAGTATTACCGTTCAAGAGCTCTGATATCTTCAACGATGGGTATTAAGTCTGTTGGTCCTCTGCTTCTCAGGTTCATACACTGCTATGCAATGTACCTGAAAAGAAAGCAAACAAAGGTAAACAAAGTTAGTATGGTAGTAAAAGAAGCTTGATCTCAAAAGATCCAAAATCCAAAATGTAGCAAACAAACACCCCAAATGGAAACAGCGCCAAATTGATAGTAAGATTTTTCTGGTTATCGATCCCTTACACCACTATCATGGTCATTGTTGTATGTAAGGTTATCAATCCAAATGGGCGTGATACTAGCAGACTAGATGCAATGGATGCTTCTAAGTCAAGCAAATATAAAAAAAGGGGGTGTTTCTAACAAGTCCTAAGTTAAAAGAGAATGCATAGAGCAAAAGAGCACAAACAGAAACAAACATGCATAAGAAGCTAAAAAAGATAAAAGGTAAAAACAGAGGAAACACAAAAAGGGTAAAGATGCAATCAAGTGTAAAGTAGCTCCTGAGGACAAGGGTAATCGACTAGAGATCCATCCCGATCTACCTAAGCACCTAACATACCTCAAACAATGAGCTATCCCTAGACAGTAGATTCATATGCAACCAAGTCCAATCCCTTCATAAATGGAATCAACCTAAGCAATCACCAGACCTAACTCCCGTTAATGGTACACTACTTAGAAGGCATGAAGAACCAACCTACTAAAGCCAATAAGCACCATAAACATCTAACTCCTTAGACTGAGTTGCAGATCCTAAGCATCTAAATCGTTAGGCTAGGATGTGCAAATCTCTGAAATTACCATGATCAGGCATTCCATTGAACACTTTTCGGGTGCTGGAAAACCCAAGATCAGATTTCAATTGGTGTGAAAGAAATCAGCATTAAGAACAATGAAGCAGAAGGTATCTATATGCAAACAAGCTTAGGTACTAAGGTAAGATTAGAACATCAACCCTAGTCTACCCCCATCCTCAGGAACTTAAGCAAACTACTCACTACACATGGGTATGAAAGCATAAAAACCAGAAATCATAACATTAAAACTAAACATCATGATCAAAATTGAAACTATTAAGAATAGCAAGAACTCAAACCCATAAAATAAGAACAACAATGAAACAGTAGCAAACCCAGAAAATGATCAAAGCTAAAACAGAAGATTAAAAGCTTAAAAAATTAGATTAATATGCACCAGATAGAACACAATCCTAAACTACGCAGAAAAGTAAAGAAAACAGACTATTAGCATAAAACTTAAAAAGAGGTATGGGTTTTACACCAAGAACACTAAGAATATCAAAGGGAAAAAGAGAGAAAAATAAACCTAAGACAAAAAATCTAAAATAGCAAAAAGTAAAAGCTCCTTCATATGGAGGCATTTTAGGGCTTTTATAGTGTTTAGAGAAAAGCCCTAAAACGCACAAAAGACAAAAACTAATCATTGAGTTGGGTCTTGGGTTAGGTCCATTCTGGATTCGAGTTGGCCGGGTTGGAGCATGTTTGGCTCGAGCTGAGAAGTGCACGAGATCGAGCTGAAGACTTTAAATCGATCCGGGTGTGAAATGGATCGAGCCAAGTTGAAGTGTGGCCGAGGTGGAGATAAATTGTGGCTCGATCACGCGATCGGGACGGAAGTGTGTGGCTCGATCCGTGGTCGAGCCGAGAGGGTGACTTGGATCGAGACAGACTTTAGGTGTGGATCGAGCTACACTTTAGGTGTGGATTGAGCTGCACTTTAGGTGTGGATCGAGCTGGACTTAGGTGGGCACGACGATGGGATCGAGCCAAATTAAAGTTGGATCAATCCAAATGTGTTGTTGGATCGATCCAAATTTTGGACGTGGCCGAGAGAGATCGATTGATCCAAGATGTTGTGTGGGTCGAGCTGGACTTGGATGTGGCTCGATGGGGAGATCGATCCGGGCCTTATACTGGTTTCATTCCTCATTTTCTGCTCCTGTTTTGAATTCTCACAAATCATCCTGAAAACTCTTGAAAGTCCTGAAAAATCTCCAAAATGCATGAATATGCAAATGCTAACGCAAAAATCCCTAAAAATCACAAACTTGCTAATAACAACTATAAATGTGATATATGAACACCTAAAGACCTGAAAATCAATGCTAAATGACTTCTAAAAACCATGAAAATATAGAGACATCAAGTACCTAGACCGATCAATCCAGCCCATATCGATCAATCCAACCTCCTACGAGAAATTTGGAGATTTTCCATATATTGCACATGTGATTTCAAGACTTATCAACATTCCCTATTTTTATTTTATTTATTTTGAACTATAAAACATTGTGGCTTAGTTTTTTTTGAACTTGTTTTCTACTTTTATTTTCAAGCTTTATTCTATGCAACTTTTTACTGAGAGGGAGACGGATCCAGAACTTTGTATTTGGGAGAAGTTTATATGAACCCTTGTTTCAATATCTATTCTTGTTTTATGATTATGAGTTTTTCTTTGATATTGATTTGTGTTTACTTTTCAATGTATGAGTAGTTCTCTAGTTAGGTTTTAGGGTTTCCCAGGGAAACCAAATTTGAATGTTAACGTTTATCATAAAGGATTGAGTTTGTTAGGTTCTTAGTCTAGACTTGTTATTAATGCATAAATTAGAGTAACTAACTAGTTCGTTGATATTAGATTAATAAACACAAAGATATTTGGTTTAGAGATCTGACCTAGTATAGATGAAAAAGTATTTTTGGTTGCGAGAGTATTATCCTAAATGGTTATGAACAATTAAATATGAACACTAATGCATGATCGAATTAGTTAGATACGGCGAGAGTTTGTTTCTAATAATTTGAGTATATGGTTTAATACTTTGAGAGGAGATTATTATATTTGTGTCTTTCATGTTGAGCACTATTTCCAAAGAAAATCATGCATGTTAGCTCTGGCTTTTAAACTTGAATACTTGTGAATTGCCTAATGCATAACGTTTTTACTTCATCGTTTACAACTGTTTATTTAATTACTGCTTTGATTCAGTTATAAACAATATTAGTATTCCATCTTAGCTTGATTTGAGATTAAACTGAAAGTTGTGCTGTCTAGTCTCTGTGGGATTCGATCCTAACTATGCTATAGTGACATGTTCTCTACGGTGTAGTTTTAGAAATTAAATTATATATCTATCAACATGTAACCCAAGTTTTGAAGGATGAGACAACTTTTGGTGATACCAAAGAGCTTAATTTGGAAAATGTTAAAAACTTTGAAAACGGTTGGTTTGAGCCTAAAGATCCAACAATGTGCCTCAAGCAAGGTGATCAAATGCTTTTACCTAACCCAAATCTCAAACATGGTCAAAGTGAAGCAAACTCAGACTCTCAGGGAATTTTACCATTAAAGAGATTCTCTCGGATAAAGAAATCAAATCGGAAAGGGACCTAGTTAAAGAATTTGACATGGACAACCAAGAAATCCCACTGGACAAGAGTAGTTGGATGAGTCCAAGAGAAAATTCTGGTGAAAGGACCTCAGTTCTCTTCGGGGAACTGTCGCAGGGTCAATAGAGCTTGAAATAAAGTCAAGCTTAGTGACTTAAAACAAGCCCACTTGGGAGGGAATACATGGTATCCTTTGTACTTTTCAATTTGAGTTTTCTCTTTAGTTTTTAAGTATCTTTTGGCATGAATTTTGGTTTACTAACCTTTGGGGATGTTTAAGTGTTTATTGGTGAATATTTGGCATGACATTGAACTTCCAGGGGCATGGATCGATTAAGAAGACCAGTTTGGCCAAACCGATCTGCACATTTTTTAAAAGAAACATGGAGCTGGATCGGTTTGACATATCGGTTTAGCCAAACAAATCTAGAGCAAAAATCGCAAAAATAGTGAGATGGATCGGTTTTCCCAACCAATCCCGGGTAAAGTTTTCACAAACAATTATGTAATTTAAACCCGATTTTGAGTATATTAAATCCAAATTTAGAAGCCTTCTTCTCTATTTTGCTCCCCTATCACAATTTTAAGGTTTCCTATCTCAAAATTTTGATTTCTCACTTGATTCTCAACCAATTTCAACGATTGTTCTTACTATACTTCAAATTTATAAAGTTTTATAGATTAATTCCTGCTGAAATTTCATCCATTAAGCAAAGGTATGACCCAAAATTATCCAATTTTCATAAGTCACTATTCACCCAAATTTGGAGATTGATTTTTCTTAAACTTTTGGGTTGATTATTGTCTCTTAGATTTAGAAACTTGTTGGGTAATGGATATGTTGCTAATCATTTGATTGACTGAACCTCAATTCATGGAATTTGTTGAACTTTGAGAGTTAGGGTTCTTGAGCCTATTGGTTAATAAGTTTTGAGGATTGTTTGATTGTGGTTTCTATGGAATTTTGATAATGTATTGATGGTAAATAAAGGACTTAACAAGAATTGTGTGTTAAGATTTGATTCTTTCTCAAAGTGGTGTTAATTCTAGACATTCTACTCCATACATTTAAAGAAGTGATGAAATGATGATATGAGAATCTTGACATGATTTGATGACAATGAGTCTTGTGGAGTAAATTGGAATAAAGTGTTAGTCTAAATGTGTTTCCCATTTTCACATTATGAACATCTCTAGTTTCTTTATTTTTTTGTAGAAGTCATCATGTCAAATCAAGGAGCATCCGGTAGTTCGAGCGGACATTTAGTGAAGGACGTTTACAAGACGTTGATGGAAGTTGAATTCAAAGAATAAACATTCCCGAATGTAGAGACTTTGGGTAATCTTGGGATCCTCAAACAAGTCAAAGGGATATTGGGACACATGGGCCTTTCAAACATGCTTACAATGGAATTTGTTGCTCATCAACGACCGACATGCATGTTCATAGTCTCACTAGAAGTATTCTACTCCGAAGGACGAGAAGGTGAAGAGAATGGAGGAGGTTCCATAACATTCATATATTTAAAAGGGAAGACTCACAAGGTATCTTTCTAGTTGTTGGGGACTATTTATTGTTTCCAAATCAAGAGGTACCAATCGGACACGTTTGAAGATACTCCAAACAAGATCGAGCTTATATAGGACATGATAGTGTCAAAGAAGTTCAAGCCAGGAAGAGCCAAGGATTCATTCAGTCGCCACCTGACCATTAGATATGTGCATCAAATCATCGATAACTCGTTTTTCACTACACAAGACACTAGAAATATCTTGGCCAAAGAGATGAAATTCTTACGTCTAGGCATTCACCGACATGGTTGCAACACTCTGCAAGACACGACCCTATTCCCCCAACATCTTTGAACTCGCACCATGCACTTTGAAGATATTTCTCAAACAGTTGTTGAGATTCAAGAATCTAAGTTGGATATCTCAAGAGAGGATGGCGCCTCAACTGAGTATAAAAGGTTGGATTACACCGATCCTACAACATACTCAGGAACAACTCGGTAGAAGTGTTTAGACGCCAAGCCTGATGGATTACGGCTACTTGACGGAAATCTAATTTTTGGCGGGGAAGATGTACGATCAATTTTTCTACGAGTTCAGAGCATCAATTGATTCGAAATCGATCATCTTACTCCCAAATAGTAGGCGGACAACATTCAAGAGAAGAGAGAACCTGTCTTTCCACCATCAATCCTTCGACATGATGGAAGTCGTCTCCGCAGTGGCATACGTAGAATCATGCTCCGATAATCTTTCCAATCTCTCAATAGATGATGATTCATCTAGTTTCCACACTCGAGATGATTGAGATACCCTTCGACACCTTTGTAAATACATGCATTCTAGATTTTATTTCTTTTATTTTGTATTCATTCTCTAAACTCTTTTTCACACATGGGACTGTGTAAATTAAGTTTGGGGGAGGGACCATATTTAACTTAGTTTTGATTTTTGATCTTATCATACATTTGCATCGTGAATAGTTAAGGTTTACAATCATCCATAAAAATCGAAAAAATTTCAAAAATCTTCAAAAAGATTGCATCTATTTTTATCTTGTGCATATCTTAGCTTGAATCTAGCTTCATCCTAAGTTGCATTCGCATAGGGAACAATGATTGAATTGCCTTATGATTCTTGGTGTTCTTCTTGAATTGTAACACCCTAGTTAATACAATGATGGTTGAACTATTTTTAGGATTTGGAAAATCCGTGCTTGGAATTGACCACTTTATGCTTCATGGTGTTTGTTGAATTGAAACCAATCCCATGAATATTCGGACTTAATTTAGTCTAATTCTCTTGCTTATGAATTTGAGATGCTTAACCATGGTAAAACACTTGACATTTGGATTATCTTTTCCTATATTCAATCACTATTGTTAATCCAAATGGCCATTCTCACTTTAAGGATGGTTACCACACCTTTGATCACCCAAAGCATTTCTTTAAAAGCCCCCATTAATCTTTATTGTGCGGCATTTTTTGGAAAATGCATACATGGGAAAAAAAACCCGTGTAATGGAAGTCGAACGACAAGAGAATACTATTTGAGAGAAACCCCCTCAGAATGTGAAAAACTACTTCATTCATTTAAAAAGCCTTAAAACCAAAATGAAAGTTTTAGATTTACCTTCCATGAGAAAAACCGCACTCAAATGATTATTTGAATGTAGGGGATTGGTGAATAGTATTGTTTGAAGATGCTTCACTTTGATTGCTAAAAGTTGGTTCTTGTGATTAGTATGTAGAAGTACATTGAGCAATTGTGATCCATGCATCATTTTACTAGTCCTTAGGATTATATACTTGAAGCATCACATTCAAGTATTGGTTATGAGTTCCCACCTTCAAACCTCTCTTTCTCACTTTCCTTTGTGTCTTGCTTGAGGACAAGCAAATGATAAGTTTGGGGTGTGTTGTGTTACTATTACTGACGGGTTTTTGTCCGTTATACCCCTGTTTTATGGTAGTGTCTTTAGACTACATTCACTAGATAACCAAATTATTTGAAATCAAACTCTCATAATACAGAAATGTACAAAATTAAACTCTACCCATTTTATCACGGAAAAGTTTACTTGTGTACATTGTGAATGTCCATATATAGCGTGATGATTTTAATAATCATAATTAATATCTATAATAACTATAGTTTCCAAACTTGTGAGTTATAAACTTAAAATAACACATGTTGGTCTGTAACAGACGTACAGATACAAATCATCGCCTTGACATAATTGTTAAGTTATGATTTAAAGTCCAAAGTTATAATAACACTTTTATGTTATGATCGTCACGTTTTGGTTGAACTGCGTTACTTTTTAATTATTACAATGCTTTCTTGTAACTACGTAGTACTTACATATTTATATATTGACACACAGATTGACGCTTGGTGGTCACTCGGAGACAGGAGAAAATTTTTGCGGGGACTCATGTATCCCTTCAAGCGTGCATAAATGAAATTTTGCAACCGATAATTATAATTTATTTCATTTAATTAAACTTACGATTGCTTTTCTTTGTTAAACTTACTATTGTTTCTAATCAGTATTTTAAAATTTTGGTCCCATGCACATGAATTCAAGAAATGGACCAATCATCCGTTATACCAATATTTTAGACGAAGTACTAAAAGATTAAGCTTTTTAAAAAAAATTGTATACTTTATTTGTATCTTATGAAAAAGTTGATTACCTTTTTTTATCATTTTTAGATCAAAAAAACCGTAACCAATATTTAAAATATGGGCTAATCTAATTATGTAAAGTCGAATTTAGATGACAGATACACAAAAATTAACGTTTAAAACCATTTGACCAGTGTCATTTAGATTGGATGTTTCAAATAAAAATTACAACTACTCACCTATAAAAACGTAAAATATAGTATGAGCACATGTCATGTGAACATCATGAATAGCAAGGACCAATTAGAGAAATATGCAAATATCTAACTTAGATAAAATCGAGAAAGGAGAGCTAAGGAATATAAACAGAGAACTAGAGGATGCATTGTAATTTACGTTGAATTAGTTACATGAGTTTAAGCCAAAAAATTTAATGACGCACTTAGCTGGCTGATTAGATTCTTGAAAAAGAAAATAGGACTGTCAAATGGTTTGTTCATACCTACTTTAACCTATCCATTACTGTCTCTTTAGATTTTGGATAAATCTTGAATATGTCCATTAAAGGCCAAATCTATTAATATTCAAGACCATAAACGCCTATATTAAAATTGGCTTATCCATTGTTGTCCATTGGATGAAATTTTGTTTATTTTATAACACAAATTGTGTAATCATAATTGACGTGATGTATTTCTAATAACAAGTTTTAACATAAGCAAAGTAAATACAATAAGTTTTGAAAGTTTTCACAAATTTAAACATAAGCAAAGAAAACATATAAAGTTTTAACAAGTTTTAAAAACAAAAGCAAATAAAACATAATATAACATAAATTTTAAACTTCATCTTTCAGGTTTATATCTTCTTCGCTAGAGAAACTGGAAGTTGAGAGAAGAACAAAAAAGATGAGACACATTCAAATTTTTTTAGTTTTAGGGAAAAAAATTCCAATGAAAAAATTCCCAAATATTTTGACCTTAAATTCTAGACTATATAGGCCGACGATTCTCCATTGTGTCCAACTCGTTTTGACAATGGACGAAATTAAACAAAGCCCATTTTAACTCATCTGTATATGGGCTTATCCATAACTGGTCCATAATGGATTAGACATGGACAACTCATGGTCTTCCCATCCATTTTGACAGCCGTACAAGGAAAGTTTTTTGAAGTATCATACATCAAACTAGTCTATTTTGAACATGCTAAAAGCTCACGGAACTTTGGAAGAGATTATTTACATTTAATGGTCAAAAGAAGTGATAATAATGAATACAAAGGGTGGTCTTTGAAGACAATAAATTGGACTCTCATCACTCTATTTTATCATCTTTTCAGTAAATATATCATCATATGTATTTTTCTATTATTTTCTATTTAACTCGTTGTAAACTCTATTAGAGAACATATCCATTTTTGAAATCATACTTATTATTGTGAGAGTGATTTCTTTAAGTTCATTAACAAACTTTTTGATACTCTGATATGTCATATTGGTAGTGATCAGTCCATGGTGTATAATATATGTTGTTTGAATTATTAAATAGCTTCCTAACACTGTTATTGGCGTCTTTCTACCAAAGTTCATAGTGTCTTAGTGCAAAGTTTTAAATCTTAGGTTTACTATACCAAGATTGTATAAGTGCACCGGATATTAAATAATTATTTTACAAAATAAATGGAGATAAAAGAAAATTAAAACTAAATTATTTTAATAACATAAACTTTCATATAAAAGAAATATGTTTACAATCCTAAATAATAATATAAAATGAAAATGTACGGCCTACGTATCTGCATTTCCGCCATGAAAATCCACAACTCCTCGCCCGACACGAAGCTTCCTTGGTCTGATGCGCATTCTTAGCTATGAATTCTTCCATTTTCAACTTCAATATAGTTATTAGGTCATCTCTATCTTTCACGACAAGGTCAATGTCTGATTTCTTTGATCCCAAAGGATGCGACCTAGACATGAAATATTGTGTCATGTTGCCGAAATCGAAGATGTGCGCTTTTGATTTTAGTGTATTCTTTATAAAAAATTGAAAGTTTAGTGAATATTATATCATTATTATTATTGAAACAAAACAAGACATCAAAAATTGTAAGTTTGATTTTATTTACCTCGATGAAAATCAGATATTGAGTCTTTGCAGAGAGAACATTGTTCTTTTGGATCACGTGTATTGCACATATTTCATTGAACTAGCTCATAGCAGCATCAACAACCTTAATCGGATCTTTAATTTTCTTGGTCGTCTTGTTGGTATACAACTCTTCTACAGTGGTTAAAGCGAGATGCACAAAGTGTCAAGAAGTACGACGATAATTTGTATGAACATCTCCTAAGAAGTAATATTCTACAAAGTTTGCAACCTCTTCACTGATACTCTATGCCACAATTGAATCTTCATTTTGCTAAGATTTTCTCCTTCTTCTTGAGGTGGTACATGTACTTCCCAATTGGATACACCCACTAATATTGATTAAGTCGGACAAGTGATGCTTCTCATGGAAGGTGAATCGATAGATGTTCTATAACATCATAGAATGATGGCGGAAGTATCTTTTCTATATTACAAAGAATTATCATTATATTTTCTTCCAAATTTTGGATACCACCTACAGTGAGTGTTCTCCAAATTATATCTCGAAAGAAATCTCCAACCCTAACATATTTGGTTCACAAAAAATGTTAAATATAATAAAGACGAATTAGAAAAATATGTATATATATATATGCTATGAGTGGAAGGAATACACAAATGCAAATGGAAAGAGGCGTTGCATTACTATATGATTATCATTGCTCTTTATCCCACTAAATTTGGCATCTCTAATATACATATAGTTACAAAAATTAGATGTGTATCCATCATAAAATTTAACATTTTGGATAATTCAGTCAAGGAAATCTTTCTTTTAAGAAATATTTAATTTGAACATAGGGATTTTACACTTTACATCTTCCATGATGTGAAATTCAAGACGACCACAAATGTCATAGACTTCATGTTATCTTTAGTCTTTGTCGAAATTTTTAACATTGTGTTCGTGATGTTGTTGAAAATTTTCTTCTCAATGTACATAACACCTAAATTTTATCTCAACAAATGGCCTTTTCAATAAGACATATCCCAAAAATGTTTTTCATATGCCAATTATGAAATCCTCCTAAACTACCAAAATAAATATGTCCATTACCCTCAACGTTAGCATTGAAAATCCTCTGAGCACCAAAATATCTTATCTAATTGAAGAGGTAAGTGACATCCACCTCAATAGGTTGATCTTAAAATATTTTATTCTTTGTAAACAACAAGGTTGATTGACGATAAAATTGAAAATCCTCTGAGCACCAAAATCTTTTTATCTAATTTAATAGGTAAGTGATATCCACCTAAATAAGTGGATCTTCAAACCTTTTATTCTTTGTAAACAAAAATTTCGATTGACGATAAAGATGCTTAGGAGGCAGATGTCTTTTATAACAATCAAACCAATACGTTTTTCCATTTTTGCTTTAGTTGGAACGTATTTATGTCATGGTTACCTTACATATTCACTTATGTTATTAGTATTGTTCATCCAAATAACATTTCATATTCTAAAAATTCTCTTATGGTCCACATAAGTACCACATACATATACTTTTACTGCAATGATACATTATACACTTCCTCCCAATGCTTCTATAATGTATTCAATTCATGTATTAATTTCTAGAGAAATACATCTTGTGCTTAGTTTGGATGGTCTAGGATACGAATGAGAATGGAGAGGAATATAGAATTTTGTCACATGCACAAAGATGGTGGTAAATTATAAGGTATTGTGATTATCGGACACAAAGAATATTGTCCATCATGCTTTCCAAATAGGTTGAAACAATATATACATAATCTAAGGTACATGTTACATCTTTCATAGGAAAAATTCATATACGTAGAATGAAATTTTTTGATGATTCTACATTTAAAGGATGTATAATCTCCTCATTAAATATATGATCAACATGTCAGCACATTTCCTCTGCTGTTACTTCAGACTAATACAACATCTTCAACGTATCTGTTAATGATAAATACCACATCCACTTGTAAGGTATTACAACTCTTCCACCTATATCCTTATATTGTGGTTTGCGACAAAATTAAAACTTTTGAGGATTTTTTAAGCCTCTAATACCATTAAAGATGACCTTTCATAACGCCTCTAATACGGTTATCGATGCATGCATCAGTTATCTAATAAGGAAAGCCATACTCATAAACAGGCTTTTGTACCTTATAGTATAATGTCAGTGTAATAATATCCTTGGATAGGATGTCTCTCAAAAATTGATTATCACTACACATTCTTCAGCCAAATTATAATATGTCTTTATGGTCATCAATCTTCTTGCAAATGACTTCATATTTCAGTTGTTTGGCTATGTCTAACATACCAAAAAGTTGTTGTGTTTCTAAATTAGGTCCATCAACGATCAAAATTTGAAATTTAAATAATATGTAGTTTTATATAATGTTTGTGTTGTTGTGGATGTTGCAAATGACTTTTGAACTTACAAATTTCAAACAGACATAGCCATCATAGTTTTTGAATCAACAACGGTAATACTACGTCTATACACAATTACTTAAATGATAAACTGATTTGAAATTTCCAACGAGTATTCGATAGATAATTCTAAAGTCATATCCATCTTTAAGGCCTTGATTTTGTATTTTTTAAAGTAGTTTTTGATTTTTCAAACTCCATGAGTTTGTCCAAGTTTTTTTAAAAGTAGTTTTCCTATAAATTAGTGAATCTAGATTTTGGTAAATGAACATAAAATGAAATCCAAAGTTATTTTAGGTATTCTTCCACTTCACCTTAACTTTTCTTTTTTGCTAAACATATGTGATTTTGATAACTTCTTTTATACAACTTTAAACATAACTATTTTATCAATCCAAATTTATGTAAAAACCATTTTCATATCAGAAGAAATTTATTTAACTTAAATTAACTTACACATATAAAAATAAATTTTGAAAATAAACTTAGTTTTTAACATAAAAATATGAAGAAATAACTAGTAACAAAAACATTAAACTACTTTATCAGCAATATTGGCATGATTTATAATTCATTTATATCCAAACACCAAATCCACACTCGATATAAGCTTTTAGAAGCATAAGAACTAGCTAGCTTTGAATTCGAGTTGCATTTCACCTCTAACACTATTCATATATATATATATGTTTTTTTAGAGTTTTAGTTTCAAAAAATGCCACGCATATTTCAATTAAAAATGTTTAGTTTTATCATAAATTTAAAATACTTTTAAAATTTTAAAGTTAAAGTCGAAAAAGGAAAGTTTAGAATTAGGGTATTGGACATAGAATCTTTGCATATGATTTATGATATTTTAGTATTCAAAATGTTAATTCTATTTTTTCAACTATTGCAACCTAAATCAAACATTAATTCTATTATTTAAGGTTTTTTAAGTTGAATGAGATTGAAAGACAAAAGTTGATTAAACGGTTGAGTGGCTTAGACGGTTTAGCCTTAGCGCAAATCTCTGGAGCGTCGGATGGACGGTTGGAGGTACTTCCGGAAGCGCAAGTGAAAACAGCGGAGTTCTGGGTTGTGAACCTTCGGAGTAGGTCCGATAATGGAGCTACGTGGCCGGATCATGTGGAGAGATACTGGCCACATGGTCACTCTCTTTTCTACATCTTTATATTATTAAAAAAACTCAGCCAATTTCTTTTGTTTAATATATCTAGTTTTTTTTTTTTTTTTTTTTTTTTGTNTAGTGTATATTATAGGCAAAAGTACTAACTTGACCTATATTTTACAATTATTTGCATCCGTAACCCGAGATTATCCCGAATTACTGGAGATATCCCAATTTTTTTTTAACTCCATTCTATCCCTCGGTCATGAGGAAACAAAAAAGAAGAGAAAAAAAATAATTCGAGGAGAGAGAAAAAAGTTGTCCATTAATTGCGAAAATGCCACAGTGTCATCTTCAGCAAACAAAAATCTGCGAGAATTTGGAATGCATATTTTGTTTGGTTGTAGTTTTTATTTCGCCGATTTTTGGTTGCTGATTTATTTTGATATGTTGATTTATGTAGTTGCCGATTTTTCTCGTAGATTTGTTTGTCTATTTGGCCGCAGATTTTCTGAAATCGTCGACGTCACCGCCGAA
>OVBE01003654.1:0-18359 GCA_900406425.1 Iberis pinnata
TCCCTTTTTATATTTCTTAGTAACCCCTAAACCACAATTCATTGACGAATGTGAATTTCATAAAATGGGTTAATAAAGATCCTCTTTTCAGTCCAAAGTGAATAGTAAGGGTTTAGGGTCAACTTCCCTTTTTATATTTGTTAGTAATCCCTAAACCACAATTCATTGACGAATGTGAATTATATAAAATGTGTTAATAAAGACGTTGTTTTCAATCCAAAGTGAATATTAATAAAATGTATGAATCCACTTTATTGAATGATAATTGATAATGTTATCGAGATGTATGTATCTTGTCTCTTGATGAGTTGTTTAGAGTACATTGTATATGTTTTACTTTATAGGAGTGAGATCTCGTCCCCAAATCTACCTGTTAGATTTAAAGTAACTGTAAGACAACATACGGTTAAAATATTGTGACTGAGCCATATTAACTCAGCCGTAATTAAGCATGAACTCAGTTGTATCACAAAACATACAAATCTATAAATCAGTTTCACATTATACCGAGGTAAAAAAATTGAAGAGGCGGGAATACGAAATATTGTGACTCTTCGATTTATATTTTAAAATTAAAAATTATCTGACTTTGAAGCGACGATTATCTCTCTATTTATTTCTCTGTTTTTTCCTCACAACTTCTCAATCTCTCTCTTAATCTATCTTAGTGTTTTCTCTCTTCTCGTCCTCTCTCTCTCTCTCATCATAATCTAACGCTTTTGATATTCCTCACAAACAGTACGCATGCAATCTCGAGGTACGACAATTGGAGTACTCGAAACCTCGACTAATTTCATATTGTTTTCCGCTGAAATTAGTCGAGATTTCGAGCATTCCAATTGTCGTCCCTCTATGTAGTAGTCTTAAAACTATACGAATGAAATTGCTTTCAAAGTACATAACTCATATGAGTAGTAGTAAAACAATCCAAAGTGAATATTAATAAAATGTTTGTATCCACTTTATTGAATGATAATTGATAATACTATCGAGATGTATGTATGTTGTGTCTTGAAAGTTCCTAAATGTCTAGCAGACATCGTAGAGTCTACCATTGGAGCTCTTTCTATCGACTGCAACTACTACCTTGAGACCATTTCAGAGGTAACTCCATATATAAATTTACAGTCTTTTAATGAATATATGTAATGATTAATCCATTAATTTTAGGACTGACACGGTATATATAATATAGGCGGTGAAACCATTGTTGAAGCCAATAATAACATTAGACAAATTTGTGAGCCATCCAATGACACAACTCAATGAAATGTGTCAGAAGAAGAACTTGAAATTGAGGTTTGTCGACAGTTGGGAAGTTTATAAAAACGTTCATGTCTTTATTGAGGAACGTTTGGTTGGACATGGACCTCATCTTATCAAAAAGATAGTGCTCGTAACTGCGCTGCAAAAAATGCTATCGACAATTTTTCCAATTTCTTTTGAAGAGATTTTATTTATATGTTTGTATCAAAATTGAGTTCTCGAGAAGAAATTGTACTCTCTTTGTATTTGAATCAACTTGTATTAAAAATGTTTTGTTTTTATTATGATGGATTTGCTAGCTTGAAAACGTAAAAAAATCTTTCTTTAAAAATTACAAAATTTTTATTTTTGTAAGAAATATTAAATATAAGACATCCAGTAAAAAGAAACAGAGTGACTACGTTTTATATTGCCTTTCACTTTGAATCCATTATAACTATATAAGACAATAATAATAACCCTGACGAATGATAAACAATAACTTAGCCGTGTAAACATAACTTAGTCGTATAATATCGATAAATGTCTTTAACCGAGGCAAATGATGTCTTACGACGCAACTATTAGGCTATGATGTGATATTACTTATTCGAGGTTAAACCCTATCCGGGAATTCTCATGCGTACCAAAAAATTTTATCACTTTGATGCGACGTGAGTTTCCCTCATTTTTTAAAACGTAAAAAATCTTTCTTTAAAAATTACAAAATCTTTATTTTATAAAATTTTTTTTAAATACTTATAAAACATCCATTAAAAAGTGACTACGTTTTATATTGCCTCTCACTTTGAAAACACAAAAACTAGTTCATTTTATATTCATCAAAATCTCTTTACAATGCCTAGGTCCTCGACAGGGTCTTCTTGGGTGTCAACAAGATCTCCATGTCCTGAAAATAATTCATACGAACAAAATTGCTCTTATAGTCGGGGATGAGTATGTATTCGTGATGAGTGTTCGTACACGTGGGAAGAAAATAATGTTTGAGTATTGTAAATTGAAAAATGTTGATCCTGGTACGGTTTGCTTCGTGTATGACAACAAGTGACTCAGACCTACGAATACTCCTCTTTCGGTTATTTCACTCGCTTTTGTATGTAATAACTTTGTTTAAATCCATTATATCTGAAATTAATATTGTCATGTTTTTAATTTCTTTTTTAGTTAATGATGGAAGACGGTGCCGAGATTTCTGTGGTCTTGGAGTAGTTTGAAGTTTGATGGTGGTCTGTTAGCTGTTTGTATTTTATTCTCTTTCTGAATATTAAAAATTCTCGTAATTCCAGTATGTTATGCAACCTCTGAAAGTTATAAGTTATATCCATTATTTTAACTCAGTCTTATATTAATCATAACTCAGTCGGCAAGTAAAAAACATCACTCAAAAATACACAAAGATGAACAAGGCCTTCAGTAGGATAACTCAGCCGTGACGTTCGTTTACTACTGTTTCCTCTTTTAATTTGTTCACATATTCTAATGCATGCCAAAAATTTATCTAACTTTGACGCGACGTGATTCTCCCTCTCTTTCTTGAAAACGTAAAAAAAATCTTTTTGTAAAAATGACAAAATCTTTATTTTTTTAAAAAAACACCAAAACTAGTGAATTGATGATGTGGAAGGTTAAAAGTGAGAAATAGGGGGTATGCTTATTAGCATAGAAAATTGAAAAAATCAATTATTTTAAGAGAAAAAGAAACATCAATCAAATAAAAACAGAGGGAGTATTACGCAACTATTATTTCATAATACGAGGCTATGATGTTATTACATTACCGAGGTATAAAAAAATCATGACTCTTCGATTAATAACTAAGCTTTATTGAAATCAGAACTCAGCTATTGTTAAACGAGAACTCATCCGCATAAAATTTTAAAAATAAACAAATCCATGTCACTAAACCATATTCCACGTCAATAAAACATACATTATACATATCAAATTTCTCATTCGCTCAACTATTTCACTCCGACTAAAGAAAAAAATGGTTTAGTGACCTAGTTATCGCGCTCGTCGTCTTCATCGTCGAAATCTTATTGTGAACACTCTTCGAAATTTCTGGTAAGTTGCGATTGATTCCCCTTGATATATGTTGTGATTGAGTTTGTTTCTGTTACGGACGAGTTTGATTTATGTTGTGGCTGAGTTTGATTTCTGTAAGGACTGAGTTTGATTTACGTTGTGATTGAGTTTGATTTTGTTGCATATCAGTTTTTATTGTTGTTGTGTCTGAGTTTCTTTTTACATATAAACAAACAAAATTTTCTTAAACACTCTTATATTTTGCACGGGGTAAACCTAAATAAAAACAATAGTTTAGTTTTCCTACTTTTAACCCTGGTCGTCTTCTCCGAAATCGTCTTTGTCGAAACCGTATTCACCCTCGTCGTGTTCTCCTGTATGTTTCGAGTGATTTTGACATATAATGCGACTGAGTTTGAATATTGTTAAGACCGAGTTTTATTTCTGATACCACTGAGTTTTAGGCCTTGATTGTTTGCAGAGATTTTATTTTTTGTTTTTCAAAATCTATATTTTGAGCCGCTCAAGATTTTAGGAAAATATATTCCCTAAAATATAGGGAAACTACTTTTTAGCAGTTTTGTTTATTTATATATTAAAACTAAAATCTATATTATATGGGATTTAAAAAAAAAACAGCAGAAAGTTTTTTTTCCCGTAATAGACATTGAATATCTGAAACAAAAATGAAAACACTCTCGAAGTTTTTCATTATGTTATGGTTGATTTTGTTTTCCATCGCAACTGGGTTATTTATATATATGACTGATTTATATTTTTCTTTTTATGATCAGATGTCTGCCTCTAAATATCAAACACAAGATTACCCTCCAAGACTGTTAAGGGCTTCTAAGCTTGAAAAAATTTTGTTAAATCACAATGTCCGTTTGGGAGACGTCCCAGATGTTAGAGAAAAAGTAGGTACATTAGTGTGGGAAGAGCTGAAGACGTTTCCTGTTGGAATCATTGCCAAGCTAGGTGAAAGCCCGATCGTGTGGTTTGCTAAGCCAGTACATTATCTACTTTGTAGACAGCTTCACATGAATCAGATGGAGATTTGGAGTATCGTATATGATCAACCTATCAGGTTTGGATTAAACGAATTTGCTGAGATAACTGGGTTAAACACAAACCCACTGCCAACGGAAACTTTTGAACATGAACCTGAGCAATACGAAGCTTTCTGGGATGAGTTGGATGTGCCGCGTGGGATGGGACCCAAGTTAGATGAATTGAGGAAATCATTAAAAGTTTGTACGACATGGACTCAAGAAAAGCGCAAATGGTTAGGCCTGTTATTCGTGCAAGACATTGGTATTTAGGCTCTGAGTACTAATTCTAGGATACCTTTTAAAACTGCAATACTGGTATTCGACGATGATGCTATGATGGAATACTCATGGGGACGTGTTGCATTTGAATATCTTGTTAATTCTATTAAGTTGTCAAGAGAAGATGGTAACTCATACACCCTCAATAATCTAGTTCACGTGTTATTGGTTTGGGGTATGAATATGTCACGTGCTTCAGAGAGAATTATGGGAACAGGTTAATAAACCATGAGATTCCGCTTCTTCGATGGGTTGGAAGTCGTCCACGCGCAAATTTAGATGATGCTATCTCTGATGAGATCATAAATCATGGCATGGTAATGTTTCAGACTGAGTTTTTTTTCGTGGCTGTGTTATATTCAGACATTTTGTATCTCTTATATTACTGCTGAGTTATCCAGTTGTTATTTTCTTATTGGCTGAGTTATGAGGTAGATAGTTTTTATTTACTTGATGACTGAGTTATTTTTATTTACTTGATGACCGAGTGCCTTTTAATTTTTGACAAGGTAATATTTCAGACCGAGTTTCTAATAATTTGGTGGCTGTGTTATGTTGCGACTTTTTGTATCTCCTGTTCAACGGTAGAGTTTTATTCAGTTTTTATTATCTTGGTGACTGAGTTACGAGTTATTGATAGCTAATTTTTATTTTTAATCGTGGAAAAGTTATGCGTTGGATAGTTTATATTTACTTGTTGGCTAAGTTTGTTTAATTTGAAGGCAGAGTTATGTTTTAAATTGTGCAGGTTCGCGTGAGGAATATGGTCATGAAGGAGTCTTTTCAAGAGTTGTTTCCTAAATGGCCGGATGAAGAAGACGACAAAAAACTTGTGAACTTGATAACATACATACACGCAAGCCGCTATGCTAGTGGTTTTTGGGATGTGCACAATAAAAGGAGGGACTCTGACCTTCCACATGCGGCCGAGCAACAAACAACAAAGCAGAAGAAAGATAAGAACGATAAAAGAAGGAATGCTGAAGTCTTGGGTGAGGCCGAGCTACCAACAAAGGAGCAGAAGAAAGCTGTAGGGAAAACCGCTAATATAGGTGTGGAATCTTTGGATGTGTTCGAAAATTCTACGTGGGTGTTTGTTGACTCAATGATGGCGGGGTTCACAAAAATGGTTCCTCTAATTGTCAAAGAGACATTCCAGTTGGTTATGAAAGAAAGTGATTTACGTGGAAGTCCCGTAAACAATGATCACCTCTCAAAAACCCCAACCCCCATCTTTAATATATCACTCGCCGCCTCATGAGGTTCCACCCGCAGCCATGAGCCCTGCAAAAAATGTAGAGGAGAAACATAATGAGGTCGAGGATAGGGTTGATGAGGAGACCCCTGGAAAAGGCGATGGTAGGGTTGATGAGGAGAAACAGAGTGAGGTCAATGAGGTTGTGGAGAGCCCTGCAAAAGATTTTAAGGAAAAAAAATAGTGAGATCGAGGATTCGTTTGTGGCGAGAGGCGATGGTAGGGTTGATGAGGAGAAACAGAGTAAGGTCGATGAGACCGTTAAATATCCTCCTAAGGGACGCATCAAGAGGCACAACACAAAATTGAATGAACATAAGAAGAAGGCAGAGGCTGAGTTAAAAAATAAAAAGGCCGATGATAAGAAGAAAGCGGCGGACGAGAAAAAGAAGAAAGCGGCAGATGATAAGAAGAAATCCACGGAAGCGAAAAAGAAGAAAGCAGCGGATGATAAGAAGAAAGCGGCTAAGGACAAGAAGAAGGTGTTCATGAAATGTGTGGATGAAGATGCACAGGAACAATTGAGGTTGGAAAAAATAAAACCTGTTCGGGAGAAAATGGTTCAATTATCTCATAACGGGTCAAGTATCTCCGAATGTGCTCCTAAAGCACAAGGTTTTCCTAAAATTGGGCCAAATGGGATGACGCGTATGAGGAAGGGTATTAATCCTTCTATGCATAAACTGAGTTGTGTTTAATTGTACACGAAGGAAGATAAGCCGAATAGTGAGGGTATGTTCTTCAAAGTGCTTACTACTATAAGAAATGAGTGGGGAACAAATAAGAGCTTTGGATGGTTGTGGGATACTATAAGTCTACTTTATGGCTCGGTTATTTAGTTAATGGCTGGGGTTTTTTTATATAGGTGACTGAGTTATTTACTCTTCGATGACCGGGTTATGATATTTTATGCTTGTTTCTACAGCATATGTCTTCATCTATTAGAGTCCTCATTCAAAAGTCCATGGAAGAGCCCATCCCATTCTGGAGTGACCGCATTGCGTTTCTTGATAACGGGTTCTGCAATGTTTAGCGCTACGATTTTCATAATTTCAAACCAAACCCGGATACCTTCGAATTTCTTGATCTATATGAAAGTTTAGTAAATGGCATGTTACCAGAAGACATTCAGACAAAAAAAGAAGTGGTTTATAGATGTGGATCACTTGTACGGGGCACTTCAAGTTGGCATTGATCATTGGATGGCATATCACGTTGATTTGCGGGAGGAGAAGATTGATTGCTACGACTCAAAATTTGGACAGGTAACAACAGAAAGTACGGATAAAGTGTACAAAGTTTTTCAACCGCTACTGGAGATGATGCCACAGATGCTGGACAAATTTGTTCCACATGAAAAATGAAAACCTACAGGGAATACAAGTTTTACCTTCCGATGGATGGATGTCAAACACGTTCCACGAAACCATATATCTGGTGATTGTGGGGTGTTTACATTAAAGTTTATTGAATGTCTAGCGTTTGACGTTGTTTTTTATGGTTTAAACGATACCAATGTTCAAGGTATTAGGGCGAAAATGGCAGTAGACTTCTTTGAGGACGGAAGATCCTATAAACCCATCTTGGAGGAGAGTGGTATTGGAACCTAATCTTGTATTGGAATTGTTAGAATATATCTATAAAATGCGCATATTTTACTTAAGAACTCTAAAAAGAGAATTGTTAAAATCGCAAGAAATTGACTAAGTAGATAATTGAACCTCATTCGGTCAAGTAAAAAAGGTAACTCAACCATACTCAGAAGCAACAATTTGCAATTGATATCATATAAAACTACTATAACTCAGAAACAACAACAAAACAATCCAAAACATCAGTTCAACAAGAATGAATCAAAGGATACAACCGATCTACCAGCAGTTTGTGGCATTACTGTTACTACAACTCAGCCTACCGATAATATAACTCAGTCCAATTCTTTTACATAACTCGGCCCATTAAAAAATACATTTATACCAAACTGCTTATTGAAAACATAACCATTCGAACAAGTCAGCCGCATCATGGAATTAAGTTAGTTACATCGAAAACATAACTCAGCCTTGATACAAAAATAAATTAGTATTTAAGTTAATATAACTCAGTCTATCATTAATATAACTCAGACTTGGCCCAAAAAAAACCTCTATACCAAATTTCTTATTGATAGTTATTCTGACACTCGAAGGTAGAACGAACAGATCAATGTCGCCCCGTACAGGTTCGATTTTCCATAGGCTTAGAAAACATTGCAACTGTCAAGTATTAGAGACATAAACTGGTGGAGTATTGTGTGCCATTGTTTTCAAAGCTTTATTCGAGAACATGTAGCTCAGCTGAATATGATGCCTCGACTCATTCAATCCGTTATCATCGAATACCAGTTACCAGAAACAATAAGTACCCGATCTATACGCTCTCAGTGTTAGATGAAGAATAAGATGAAGAAGATAGATGGAGAAGTTGGTTACCGAAGAAGACTATGTACAATGCAAAAAAAAAATTCAACACCCTGTGTCTCAAATTTAACCTTCCACATCATCATCCGCAATGGATGATGACATGGCATGCTAACATGGACAATGACATGGCAAAAAGATAAGTCATCCGAAATACCAACACATAACCCAATCCAAGTTAATCAGCCATCAAATGCAACGTAAGTCAGTCGCAAGGTGAATGCTATTCTAGTAATTGATCTTTCTCAAATTAATCAGTCGTAATATGTTGGGAAACCATAAGTCAGCCATTTCGTCAACTAAATCAGCGATGACATGAATGTTATTCTAGTAATTAATCTTTCGCTAGTAGGTCAGTCGTAAACACGATGAGTTGAACGTTAATCCAGCTCTTGACGGCTGAGCATAGGTATCTCAGCCGTATTAACATCCAATAAGTCAGCTGAATTAAATCAGCCTGCGAACATAACTCAGCCATCTCTAACTATAACTCAGTAAAATTTTCAACAAGTCATCACGCCAAAGTATAAGTTAGTTGTAACAGGAGTAAATAAGTCAGCCAGAAACGCGTAAGTCAGCCCTATTTTCGTATGTCAGCCATTATGTAAGTTGACTTATGACCGTAAGTCAGCCTTTTGAAAACAAATCAGCCAGTTTTTGTAAGTAAGTCGTCACGAGCGGGTGACTTATGCCCGTAAGTCAGCTAATTTCTCTTAACTCAGCCAGCTTTTGTAAGTAAGTCGTCACGGGCGGATGACTTATGCCCGTAAGTCAGCTAATTTCTCTTAACTCAGCGGGTTTTAGTAACTCAGCTGCAACGTAACCATAAGTCGTCTCATTAATACACTTCAATGAATTCTTACGTGGCGAATGACATTCATGTAAATACGTTTTTTGTCACAACGTAATAGAAGGGTACGCTAGACATTTTAAAAATACAAGTAATAAAAAAAGATTTGTATGGTTCTAGTCATTTCTACCAAAATGTATGGTGGTTAAACTAACTCCCCTTTAAAAAATTGTATCTAGATTTTTTACAAATTCTAAAATGAAAAAAATCACATATGGATACAATATTTAGTTATCAAATTTATATATGAAAACGAACAACATCTAGATGCAACATTCATATGCTACTTCTGAATGCTGCATCCAAATACATAAACGAACGAATCCTTATTATATGTACAAAACTTAAAAGCCAATAACCGGATTCAGTTAAATCTGTTACATCAAGTTTCTAAAGGGAAATTTTTTATAAATGGTAAACACACGAGAGATGGTTGAAGAAGAAAGATGTGATTCAAGCTAATTCTAGTTTTAGAGAGTTCACATTTCTAAGAGAGTATTTGTAATCTTCTCTTTAATCTTTCGTTGGATCTTTTTGTATCACGCGCAAGATTCCATTGATGGAGAGGTTGTTGTAAATCATCTTAATGTAGTAGATTTGATAGGTAAGCTTTATTAAGGATATGATTGTCTCAATCATATATTCATTTTTTATGTCAAGGGATTACTTTATATAATCACACTCCTCCTTGTATATAAATATTGTACATTGTATTTCGCAGATCAATAAGACAGATTTACTCTTATATTGTATTAGAACCATATATCTGAAATACCTAATTTTTTCCCTTATCTCAACCACCCGTCTTCTCCTTCTCTTGTCTTCTCATAATGGCAAACAACACTACTGAACAGATTAATACCTCCGCCACCACCATTCTCAATGTCACCGTGAAAAACATCACAAGACTTATATTTTTCAACTACATGATGTGGAGACGTCAAGTCCATACTCTCCTCGATGGCTATGATCTAGCCGGTCATCTCGATGGTTCAACCATATGTGCTCAAACTATTATCACTGAAGGACAAACAATCACCAATCCAAGATACATGTATCTCTGTAATTTTCCAGCTACATGTATCTCAAGTTGTCACTATCACTGAAATATTGAAGACTCTTGCGAACATCTATGAAAAACCAAGTTGGGTCACATCAAACTACCCAAACAACATCTCAAACAAATTCACAAAGGTACTAAAACTATTGATGAGTGTCTCTAGACACTTACTATGAAATTTGATTAACTTGCACTTCTAGGAAAATTACTTGGTCATGAGGATCAACATGAGTGCATTTATCAAGGCCTCTCTGATGACTACAAGTCCATTGTAGACCAGCTTGAGAGTCGTGAGTTTCCTCCCTCAATTTCCAAAGTCCATGAAAATCTTTTCACTCAAGAGGCGAATCTTCTCATCACTGCAGAAATAGTTACTCAAGTCACAGCGAATGTTGCAAACACTTGCTCTCGTATTATAGCCTTGCTAGTCTAAGCGCTTCTCTAATTCGTAGTCTGAAGCAAATCAACAATATGTCTCGTCTTTGATGCCATACTACAACAACACAACAACAACATGAACAACTACAAACAGTCTCGTGGGTATCAAGGTCGATGCCAACTTTGTGGTGTCTATGGCCATAGTGCAAAATGGTGTCCTCAACTTCTTAGTCAGATCAATTAACGCTCCTCTATTCCTTGGTAGCCTCGTGCCAATTTGTGCATGAGTACACCATACTCCAACGATTGGTTACTTGACGATGGTGCAACACATCATATTGAAATCGACCTTGATAACCTTGTTGCTCATCAAACATACAATGGTGAAGACTCAGTTCTCATTGATGACAGCTTAGGTCTCACAATCAACCATACTGGTTCATTATCCCTAACCATTCCTCATAAATATTTGTCTTTATCCAATGCTCTTTTTGTTCCCAACCTACATAAAAACCTGATATTTGTTTATAAACTCTGTAAAACTAATAATGTTTCCATCAAATTATTTCCTTCACTTTTCCAGGTGAAGGATCTTAGGTTGAAGGGGGGGGGGGGCTCCATTGATTAAAGGCAGTGTTGATGGCTAGTTATATGTGTGGCTGAAGTTCAAGGTCTCTCCTTCATCATTTCATGCGGCCTCCAAACAAGTTGTTTCCTTAGTTGAGTGACATAATCTTCTTGGTTAACCACTCCTGCAATTCTCAAAAAAGTAATTTCTCAGTTTTCTCTACCATTTCGAAAATTTGTAACATCAAACACTTTATGTGTCGACTGTTCAATCAATAAAAGTCATCATCTTTCCTTCTTTCAAACCTCAATTGTCTCTACAAGACCCTTGGAATATGTCTTCACGAATCTCTGGTAATCTCCAGTGGTTTCTGCAGAAAATAACAAATATTATCTGGTTTTAGTAGATCACTACAGCAGATATTCATGGTTTGTTCTACTACAAAATAAATCACTAGTGAAGGATATTTTCATACCTTTCAAACATCTGGTAAAAAATAAATCGCATTGGCACTCTCTACTCCGACAATAGTGGAGAATTTCAGGCTCTTAAATCGTTTATGGCAGCATCAGGAATCTATCATCTAATCACTCCACCTCACACACCACAACATAACAACATCTTTGAAAGAAAGCGCATGCATATAGTGGAAATTGGGATGTCTCTTCTATCACATGCGCATGTACCAACCTCATAATGGTCCTATTCGTTCATTGTCGTTGTTTATTTGATTAATCGACTTCCCACTCCAGTCTTGAATCAAGATTCATCATATTACAAGCTCTTTTAGACACCACCAAAATACTCCAAGATATGCCTTTTTGGCTGCTTCTGCTTCCCATGGATTCGACCTTACACCAATCACAAACTAGAATATCGCTCGACACCGTGCATCTTCCTCGGTTACTCACTAACACAGAGTTCTTACATGTGCCTTCAACCTGCTACTGGTCGAATTTTTGTTTCTCGGCATGTGAAATTTGACGAGACAGTCTTCTCTTATCATCGGCTTCTCAATCACGCCACCGATGATACTACAGTAGCTCCGATGTCGTCACTACCTCTCGTCTCTGCTCCTCCGCCTGATCCACTGTATCCAACCTTCTACTCATCTGGAAACCTCACAAGGCCAGTCTTTGATATATTTTCCTCTCTCACCTAATTCTGAAACATGCCCATTAATAAACTCAACCCACTCTCATTTCGTGTCCAGGTACTCCATCAGCCACACATTCACCTACTTCTTCCCCGCCCATCTCATCTACCTTACCAAATCCACATCAAATTCAGTCCATCGTCTCCTCAACCTAAAAAACTCAAACCTTGACATCGTTTCTCCTAAATCCCCTAACCTCTATTCCACAACTGCCTCAAAACCAACATCTGATGGAAACTCGCCGTAAAAACAAAATCTCCAAGCCAAATATGAAATAAAACCTATCCGCTAGAGCTCAGCCTCATACGCTTGCTGAACCACACACTATTACTTAGGCCCTCAGAGACTCGAACTAGAGCTTAGCTATGGCCGCAAAGTTGTTGTGTTTGCAAGGAATCAAACACTTCATCTAGTTGATAGGCATAGGATTTAATAAATCTACACTACAAAAACATATCAAAGTAGCATAGAATATGGTCGAATTCCACAAAGACAAGAAAGCACACTATAGATTAAAAAGGTTTTTTGTGAACGATAGTGAATAAAAGAAATAATTAAGCGAAGGTAAATCAATCAAATAAAAGCGTCAGATAATAGGGAATTCCAAAGGTTAGCAAGTTTAAAACCTCAGGTTAACATGCATGATTTTACTTTGAAAATAGTTCTCAACTCAAAAGACAATAATAGATTAATCTCCTCTTGAAGTATTAAAACCCTATGTTCGAATCAGTAAAGAAAAACTCTCGCCGTATTTAGATAATATAACAAGCATTAAGATCATATTCAATATGTTCAGAAGCATTAAGGACAATACACTTGCAAATAAGAACACTTATACATCTAGACTAGATCATATCGCTAAACCAAATATCTTTGTGTTTATCAGCCTAAAATCATGAACTAAGTGGCCACTTTAATTCAAGCATTAAGAACAAATCTAGAATAAAAAACTAACAATTTTAATCCCTTTATGACAATTCTAACTATGAAACATAGTTTCCCTAGTAAACCCTAAAACCTAACTATGGAACTACTCAGACATCGACAAGCAAACAAAAATCAATATCAAAGAAGAACACATAATTAAACTCATAAAATAAAATAAGAAATTGATAAATAACGAGGGTTCACTAAAACTTCTCCAAACATAAGAATCTAAAATTCGTCTCCCTTTGTAAAACTAAAGATAGAATAAAGCGTAATAAAAATAAAACCAAGCCAAATGATTTTATAGTGCAAAAAGGAAAAAAAATCCAAAAATAGGAAAAAAAAAATTTTGAGGACCACTTGTGCAACTTTTGGAAATCTTCTAAGTTTTCTCGGGAGAAGAGAACAATTGTTCTTTAGGGAGAAAAATCGTTCTTCAAGTCTGGATAATTCCTGAAGCTTTTGTACGATCGTTCTGGTGTTCGTTCTGTGATTCTAGATGATTTCATGAAGAGGAGAATGATAGTTCTGTCTACATGTGCTTCTTCTGCGAGCCAGCTTGATCATTCTTCATTAAAATCTCCATAACTCTTGATTGCACCAATATATTTACTTTAAACCACCTCCATATGAAAGCTAACTCATGTGGATATCTTGTGTCCTATTTCAGCTCAATCTATCCATGGAACCATCTTCAAACATTGGAAAAATCTTGAAACTTTTGCTGGATTCTACATCTGCATATGTCAAATTGTACTCGTTTTGTTCAGAAAATCCATCATTTTATTTCATAACGACCCAAACACCTAGAAACCTGTAAAAGACACCAAAACTACAAGGAAACGCTCGGATAACGCTTAATAGCAAACATAAATCCCCACCATAAAGCGTTAAAACCGAGTAATATCACTAGTTTCCTGTAACTCGAATCAACACATTGTTGGCTATAAGTGGATATTTTCAAAGAAATTTACTTGATGAATGTGTATAAAGTGAGGTTAGTCGCTAAAGGCTACACTCAACATCTTTTCCAGGACTACACAGAGACGTTTAATCATGTTATAAAAGCTACAACAACCAGACTCGTTCTCAATTTAGCGGTCTCAAGTGCGTGGTCAATTCAAAAATTGAATGTCAATAATGCTTTTCTCCAAGGCACACTACAAGATGAAGTCTCTATGGAGCAACCACCTTGATCTTTTTATCCCGACAATTATTTTTTATACATTGGATTCAAGAACTCACTGGCTGATACTTCGTTATTTATTCTCAAAACTGGTTGTACTCTGCTTTATTCTCTGGTTTATGTTGACGACATAATTGTCATAGGAAATACTGCCAAAGATATCTATGAGGTTCTTCAACGACTTGCAACAAGATTCTCTGTCAAAGATCCCAAAGCTCTAAATTACTTCCTTAGTGTAGAAGCTCATAGGACATCCAAAGGCTTGCACCTCTCTCAAAGAAAGTATGTGCTAGACCTTCTACACAAATACAACATGATATACACAAAATCCGCAGCTTCTCCAATGGTCACAAGACCGAAGCTAACACTTTCCTCAGGTGCACCTATCTCGGATTCAACATCATATATGCAATTGGTGGGAAGCTTTCAATACCTAGCCTTCACCTGGCTTGACATAATCTATGCCTTTAACCGCCTATCACAATATATGCAAAAACCGACATATCACTGGCAAGCACCAAAGTGGATATTGTGTTATATGGCTGGCACAGTCACTCACGGACTCTATTTCTTGGCTCATAATCATCTCTTTTTACATGCCTTATCAGATGCAGATTGGGCCGGGGAATCTGGTGATTATGTTTCCACTATTGCTTATGTTGTATATCTCAGCCAAAATCCCATATCTCGGAAAACCAAGAAGCAAAATAGTGTTGCACGATCTTCCACTGAAGTCGAATAAAAAGTCGCCACAAACACAACTTCTGAACTTTGCTGGATATGCAATCTCTTATCGGAACTGCACATTAACATTCATGGACCACCTACAGTTTACTGTGATAATGTTAGTGCCACTTTCCTATGTGTTAATCCTATCTTTCACTTAAGGATGAAACACATAGCCATCGACTACTACTTCATTCGAGGCCAAGTCCAATGCAAAGAACTTCGGGTATCACATGTACACAAAAATGATCAACTAGAGATGCATTGACTAAGCCCCTACCTTGACCACAATTCTTAGAACTTAGAACTTAGAACTTAGAAGCAAGAGTGGAATGGTTTTTCCTGAGGAGACGTATTAAGGATATGATTGTCTCAATCATATATTCTCTGCTTATGTCAAGGGATTACTTTCTATAATCGCACTCCTCCTTGTCTATAAAAATTGGACATTGTATTTCACATATCAATAAGACATTACTCTTACAGGATTCCCATGATATTTACCTGTTTACTTGGAACTTGTTGACATCTTTTTGTGTGTTTTGATTTTGCATCTAGAACAAGTAGTTTAGTTAATCTATTGAATCAATATCCTAAATAATAATAAGAGTGGATCTTCGATAGAAGGGACAAGAGACATTAGAAGTTGTCGTCTAGTTGAAACATGAGTGTTCGACTGTAGATTTGCTACTCGCATGTCATTATCTCCACCATGATGACTTTTGAGGACTAATATCCATCTCAATGAAACAGGTTAACTTAAGATCCATAGATTACTTGGCTTCTTTTCATCCACAAAACTATTCTGATTTGATAAATCTATTCGCTCTAGTAACTGTGAATTTTTCAAACTTCTTCATTGGTATTTTAGGTTCTAAATTGGTGACTATGAGTTTTACACATATGTTGTTGGGTAACATACTCGTGAAGTTTTCTTTTGATCCAACAAAGGAAAAGACCCTAATTGGAGATTTACAACCGTAAAGTTTGGAGAAGTGAGCGTAGATAAGCCCACATTCTTAATAGAAAATAAAGAGCTTGAGTTATTCTCATAATATTGTAGGGTAACAAATCTAACATTCATTGTATTGAATTTAAATATTTTTGGAATATTTGAATTTTTAAAATTAATGATTTACTTTGATTAATTTTTTAATTTTAGTAAGAGCATCTCCATTAGTGTATCTTAAATTTTGTATCTTAACTCAATTTTCATTTATTTAATATTTAATTTTGTGTATAAGTTACTTAAAAATCTTAGAAACTAAAATGTTCTCCATTGGTATATCTTAATTTTTTGTTCTTAAAACAAAAACATGATCTCAACATGTTCTTTTTTAATAAACTTAGAAATTGTTCTTCTTAAATCTTCTTCCTTAATACTTTTGAATTATGCTTCTCAATCACACAACCAAGCATACACAATATTATATTGACATTAAGATCTAGCACATTCTAACTTCTGATGATGGACTCCTGTAATGATTTTCTCACATAACACATTCTACCTTCTCATGTTTAAGACCCAATTCGACGAAGCTTCTGGTACACTATGCCAGCATTTAGAACATTGTGGACAAAGCAATCAAATATGTTTGAAAAGATACAAATAAGACTAGAAACCAAAAAACAACTTAGTCATTGACTACTTTCTAAATTTTGCCTGAGAAAAATGTGAAACCATAAGAACCAATGGTGTGGACTGGGAAACTGTAAAACAACTTTATCATTACATCAGAATCAAAATAAACCATTACGTTATGCGTACAAAAGAATTAGAGGAAAACTCATGAAAATTGAGTTCAGTGGCATTTATGTTGTGTGCTCCTCCTGTTGACACAAGGCATTTGAGAACCAAGTCTAAAATGTCTATAATAAGATACGATTCTCAAGTTTTTTTCATTTTTTTCATATTTTTTATTTAATTTTATTTGTAAGAACTTCTTAAAAAACTCTTAAGATATGCTAATGGAGATGGTCTAAATATTTAGTTTTAGTTTTATTTATTATTTTAAAATGTTATTTTTAAAATTTTTAAATAATATCTAAATAATTTTAAATATTAATTTTAAATAAATATCAACAACTAATGTTTCTAACAATCCCAAAATACAACAATCAAATCAAATTTTCTAACCATCCTAAAATTGTTTCTAAAAGTGGAGGATAAAATTCTCTCTCAACAGAGCTGAGCGATTCTTCTGGAGAATATTCTTCCAGCTATTTTTGATCGGAATATCCAATTCTGATCACGGTTCTATTTTCCCTAATCATCGGATTCGTCGGTCTCCGCCGAAGACTTCCGTTTACTTGCTACCTGTTTACTCAACTCGTCCCTGTTCTGTAGTGATACAAGATTTCTCTGTTTTGCGATATGGAAGAACAACTAGAGTTAGCCTTGAATACGCTCTCTATAGAAGATGATTCGCCTATCAAACTCCTGAAACCATGCTGTTTTCCTTCTATCCAACCTAATAAGATCAGCATTATTGGGAGACTTTTGAATCCGGAGAAACAAAACATGACAAGATTTATCGATAAGATGCCCCAGATTTGGAGAGTCTCTGGACGAGTTAGGGGCGTAGCATTATCTAAAGCTACGTTTCAGTTTATTTTTAAATCAGATTCGGACTTGTTAATGGTTCTTCGGAATGGTCCATGGTCTTTCGATGACTGGATGATTACTCTGGACCGTTGGAAACCCGACCCTCCTTTAGATTTTCTGTGTCATCTTTAGGTTTGGATAAGAATCAGAAACATCGCTGTCGAGGTCTTTAACCCAGATACAATGAAGAGAGTGGGAAATTCAATTGGAGAGGTTTTGGAGGTAGCATACAATGCTAAGGAATCCCATTCAAAAGATTATGTAAGAGTTCTTGTTCGATTTGATGTTCGTAGACCAGCACCAAGATCAAGAGAAATTGAGCTTCCTTGTGGTAGGATGGCTTGTATCCTGATTGAATTTGAACGTTTCAAGAAACGATGCTCATCATGTTCTCGAGTCACACATGATAGCACGATATGCCCTTTGAAAGAGAAGGTTATGAAGATGCAAGAACAATCTCTTCAAGATGTCCATAAGTCCTTTAAACATCAGCCAAATAAGAATATACAACAGTTCGATTCACAGTCAATATCCTTTGTCAAGAATGTTTCTGTAGATTCATGTTTT